>ONZH01000872.1:0-39585 GCA_900303285.1 Rhinella marina
ATTGGTACGCTCAGTCCTGTCCATTCGTCTGGGGGTGAAAGGCAGAGGAAAAAGACAGTTGTATGCCAAGCCGAGTACAGAATGCCTTCCAGAATCTGGACACAAACTGAGTCCCACGATCAGAGACTAGAGATGAGCGAGCACTAAAATCCTCGGGTGCTCGTTATTCGAGTCGAACTTTTCCCGATGCTCGGGTGCTCGTTTCGAATAACGAACCCCATTGAAGTCAATGGGAGACTCGAGCATTTTTGCGGGGGACCAAGGCTCTGCCTAGGGAAGGCTGGGTGAAAACCTGGAAACCTCAGAAAATGATGGAAACACCACGGAAATGGACAGGAAACAGCAGGGGCAGCATGCATGGATGCCTCTGAGGCTGCCTAATCCCACCATTACCCCAAATTCTCAGGCAACAGCCTGGTGGTTACCCTCATGGCAATTGTGCTCACCCAGACCAAGAAAGGCGAGGCACATGCCCATCACATGTTAGGGAAGCACCCAACTAGGTGCAACGAAGGTCCATCACCGCCTGCAGGTGACACCACTACTCATGCTGGCACTGCAGCTAAAATCAAGTTTAGTATCTGTTCTTATCAGTTGCTGTGCCTGCTGGTGGTATAGTGGTGAGCATAGCTACTTCCCAAGCAGTTGATGCGGGTTCGATTCCCATCTATTGCAGGAGGCAATTCAAAATCAGTACAATATCTAATACGTCCCCCTACCTGGGAAAATTGTTTGGAGAGAGGGCATGTAGGTGGGGGGAAGGAGGTTTCGCTGGAAGAGCCAGAGGAGTGCCCCCTGGGCTAGCGTGTGTGGTGGTGACAACAGCCGGACTGGATTTGGGAAAACTGTTGCTTTAACCCGTATGGTATCGATTCTTCTCAGTTTAATACCGTATACGTCCCCTATCTTGGGACCCTATATTTAATGGATTTTTCGAACACGGAAAACGGAAAAAGAGCTTGCTCTGGCCAGGGGAGTGTTTTTCCCACTGCAGCTAAGGGGATGTGTCCATGCTCTGCCTATCACAGGTCAGGAGGCAGATAAAAGAAGAACAAAAACAAACATGAGTGCAACTTCTGATACGTCCCCTATCTGGCTAAATTGTTTGTAGAGTGGGCCTGTAGGTGGGGGGGGGCAGGCTGGGGCAAGGAGGTTTCGCTGGAAGAGCCAGAGGAGTGCCCCCTGGGCTAGCGTGTGTGGTGGTGACAACAGCCAGAATGGATTTTTGAAAACTGTTGCATCAACCGGTACAGTCGTAAATTATGAACTTGATCAAGTGTAGCATGTGTTCTCTGTATTCTTCTCAGTTTAATATCGTATATGGCAGCTATCCGGAAAAATAGTTTGGAGAGAGAGAAAGATAGGAAAAAGACGTCAATTGTTTGGAGAGAGGGCCTGTAGGTGGGGGGCAGGCTGGGGGGAAGGAGGTTTCGCTGGAAGAGCCAGAGGAGTGCCCCCTGGGCTAGCGTGTGTGGTGGTGACAACAGCCGGACTGGATTTGGGAAAACTGTTGCTTTAACCGGTACAGTCGTAAATTATGAACTTGATCAAGTGTAGCATGTGTTCTCCGTATTCTTCTCAGTTTAATACCGTATATGGCAGCTATCCGGAAAAATAGTTTGGAGAGAGAGAAAGATAGGAAAAAGACGTCAATTGTTTGGAGAGAGGGCCTATAGGTGGACCTCTGGAAAAATTGTTTGGAGAGAGGGCCTGTAGGGGGCCCTCCGGAACAATTGTTTGAAGAGAGGGCCTGTAGGTGGACCTCCGGAACAATTGTTTGGAAAGAGAGAGGGCCTATAGGGGACCCTTCTGAAAAATTGTTTGAAGAGAGGGCCTGTAGGTGGACCTCTGGAAAAATTGTTTGAATAGAGGGCCTGTAGGGGGCCCTCCTGAAAAATTGTTTGAAGAGAGGGCCTGTAGGTGGACCTCTGGAAAAACTGTTTGAATAGAGGGCCTGTAGGGGGCCCTCCTGAAAAATTGTTTGAAGAAAGGGCCTGTAGGTGAACCTCTGGAAAAATTGTTTGAATAGAGGGCCTGTAGGTGGACCTCTTGAAAAATTGTTTGAAGAGAGGGCCTGTAGGGGGCCCTCCTAAAAAATTGTTTGAAGAGAGGGCCTGTACGGGGCCCTTCTGAAAAATTGTGCTAAAAGAGTGCCAGTTGGACCTCTAAAAAATGGCGTTTTTTGGGTCAGCATTAGGCAAAGATGATATGGAGGAGGAGGAGGAGGAGTAGAGAAGAAGAGTAGAGAAGAGGAATCGGATACATAAGTTATTTAAATCTTTAGCTGCTTTCCCCCGGAGGAGATTTGAATTCCGGTGAAATCCAGGCTTTGTTCATTTTAATAAGCGTCAGCCTGTCAGCGCTGTCAGTTGACAGGCGTGTACGCTTATCGGTGATGACGCCACCAGCTGCACTGAATACCCGCTCTGACAGCACGCTAGCGGCAGGGCAGGCCAGCACCTCCAAGGCGTACAGCGCCAGTTCAGGCCACGTGTCCAGCTTTGAAACCCAGTAGTTGTATGGAGCAGAGTGATCGCTACGGACGTTGGTATGGTCAGCTAGGTACTCCCTCACCATCTTTCTGTACAGCTCCCCCCTACTCTGCCTAGACTGGGGACAGGTGACAGTGTCTTGCTGGGGTGACATAAAACTGGCAAAGGCCTTGGAGAGCGTTCCCCTGCCAGTGCTGGACAAGCTGCCTGCTCGCCTCCTCTCCCCCGCTACTTGGCCCACAGAACCATGCCCTCTGCCGCTAGCGGCGTCAGATGGGAAGAATTGTTTCAGCTTGTGCACCAGGGCCTGTTGATACCTATTCACTCTCATACTCCTTTCCTCTGCAGGGATGAGAGTGGAAAGGTTCTGCTTGTACCGTGGGTCCAGGAGAGTGAACACCCAGTAATCGGTGTTGGAAAAAATTCTTCTAACGCGAGGGTCACGGGATAGGCAGCCTAACATGAAGTCTGCCATGTGCGCCAGAGTCCCAACACGCAAGAATTCCCTCTCCTCACTGACCTGACTCTCCATTTCCTCCTCCTCCTCCTCCTCCTCCTCCAAGTCCTCCTCTTCAGCCCATACACGCTCAAGAGTTAAGGACTGAGCACTGGTACCCTCTACTGTCTCGCCGACATTCTCCTCCTCTTCCTCCTCATCCTCATCCCCCTCCTCCGATACGCACTGAGAAACAGACCGGAGGGTGCTCTGGCTATCAAGCGACGTATCTTCCTCCACCGTCTCTTGTGACAAGCGCAAAGCATCCGACTTGATGCTGAGCAGTGAGTTTTTCAACAGGCAAAGCAGCGGGATGGTGAGGCTGATAATGGCGGCATCGCCGCTGACCATCTGTGTTGACTCCTCAAAGTTGCTCAACACCTGGCAGATATCAGACATCCACGTCCACTCCTCATTGTAGACTTGAGGAATCTGAGAGACCTGACTACCAGTTCTGGTGGAAGATGACATCTGGCAGTCTACAATAGCTCTGCGCTGCTGGTAAACTCTGGATAACATGTTTAATGTGGAATTCCATCTCGTGGGCACGTCGCACAACAGTCGGTGAGCGGGCAGTTGTAGGCGGCGCTGTGCTGCCCTGAGAGTGGCAGCATCTGTGCTCGACTTGCGGAAATGCGCACAGATGCGGCGCACCTTGGTGAGCAAATCAGACAGATTGGGGTATGTCTTGAGGAACCGCTGAACTATTAGATTGAACACGTGGGCCAGGCATGGCACATGTGTCAGTCTGCCGAGTTGCAGAGCCGCCACCAGGTTACGCCCGTTGTCACACACAACCATGCCTGGCTTGAGGTTCAGCGGTGCCAGCCACACATCGGTCTGCGCCGTGATGCCCTGTAACAGCTCTTGGGCGGTGTGCCTTTTGTCACCTAAGCTCAGCAGTTTGAGCACCGCCTGCTGGCGCTTACCCACGGCACTGCTGCTGCGCCTAGAGCTACCGACTGAAGGCGCCGTGCCCACGGATGGTAATTCGGTGGAGGAGGAGGGGTCGGAGGAGGAGGAGGAGGCATAGTACGTCTGAGAGACCGTGACCGAGGTAGGCCCCGCAATCCTCGGTGTGGGCAGTACATGAGCGGCCCCAGGGTCATTCTCGGTCCCAGCCTCCACCAAGTTAACCCAATGTGCCGTCAGTGAGATATAGTGTCCCTGCCCGGCAGCACTTGTCCACGTGTCCGTGGTTAGGTGGACCTTCTCAGAAACAGCGTTGGTCAGGGCACGGATGATGTTCTGTGACACGTGCTGGTGTAGGACTGGGACGGCACATCGGGAAAAATAGTGGCGGCTGGGGACGGAATACCGAGGGGCAGCCACCGCCATGAGATTGCGAAAGGCCTCGGTCTCTACCAGCCTATAGGGCAGCATCTCCAGGCTAAGCAATTTGGAGATGTGGACGTTGAGGGCTTGGGCATGTGGGTGGGTGGAACTGTATTTCCTCTTGCGCTCCAGCGTCTGCTGTAAAGACAGCTGAACGCTGCGCTGGGACACATTGGTGGACACTGTGGAGGATCGTTGAGGCGAAGGTGTGGTTTTCCGGCGGGAGGCGCTCGTGCCGGGGTCCTGGGCAGGGGGTTGACTAGCAGAGGCAGCGAGTGACGCAGGGGGTTGACTAGCAGAGGCAGCGAGTGACACAGGGGAAGGAGCAGTGGTGTGACCCGCAGGAGGTGGTGAACGGCCTTGGTTCCATTGAGTGGGGTGTTTAGCACTCATATGCCTGCGCATGCTGGTGGTGGTTAGGCTAGTAGTGGTGGCACCCCTGCTGATCCTGGTGTGGCACAGGTTGCACACCACAGTCCGTCGGTCATCCTCACTTTCTTTAAAGAACCTCCAGACTTGCGAACATCTAGGCCTCGCCACGGGAGCTTCACTACGTGAAACAGTTGCTGCTGATGCACCAGCTCTGGCCCTGCTTCTCCCTCTGGCCACACCACTGCCTCTTACAACCTGTTCTGGTGCAGCACTCGCCTCCGCCTCAGAAGCACTGTCTTCACTCGGCATATCAACCCAGCTTGGGTCAGTCACCTCGTCATCCTCCGATTCCTCAGTCTGCTCCCCCCTCGGAATTCCTCCCCTAACAACAACTTCACCACTGTCTGACAACCGTGTCTCCTCATCGTCTGACACCTCTTTACAAACTTCTTCCACTAACTCAACATTGTCATCATCATCACCCACAGACTGCGACAGTTGGAAAACTTGGGCATCGGGAACGAGGTCAGCAGCAACCTGAGAAGTGGTTTGTGACTCTGGGAAGGGTCCAGAAAACAGTTCCTGAGAGTATGCCGGATCACATTCCAAATTTTCCTGGGAGGGGGCAGACTGGGGGGAAGGAGGTTGAGGTGGAGGAGCCAGAGGAGTGCTCCCTTGGGTAACGTGGGTGGATTGCGTGGAAGACTGACTGGTGGACAAATTACTTGAAGCATTGTCCGCAATCCACGAGATCAGCTGTTCGCACTGTTGTGGTTTCAACAGTCCTCTACCACGTGTCCCTGTAAGTTGAGACATGAAGCTAGGGAGTGTAACTCTGCGGCGTTCCACAGCTCCCTCATCAGCAGGTACTGTCTCACCCTGCCCAGGACCACGGCCTCTGCCCCCTGCAGTAATTGAATGCCCACACCCACGCCCTCGTCCTCGACCCTTAGCCCTGGGGTTCAACATTGTTTGTATATAAGTGTATGATATAAAAAAAAAAATTAAACGGGCCTGGTGTACTGAAACCCACAAACTTGTTCAGTCTGGTAGAATTAAGTGACGTACAGAAAGTGTCACCTGGACAGTATATACGGATGGGAGCGAATGTGCTGAACTGTGACACACAGAAAGGTTACACAAAGCTGAGTAAAATGGATTTGTATCACTGAGCTAAAACAACTGAAAAAATATTTTTTTTTTATATTTTTTTTTATATTTTTTTACAATTTTGTTTTTTTGGGAACGTAACGTGCAGGAACTATGGTAGGACTGACTGACACCCTGTTAACGGTGGCTATTTAGTCTGCGACCCAGAGAAATGTCGCACAGAGAGTTTTCTGGATCAAGCGGTAGATGATATCGGTAGCAAATGACTTGGTTGTATTGTTTGACGTACAGAAAGTGTCACCTGGACAGTATATACGGATGGGAGCGAATGTGTTGAACTGTGACACACAGAAAGGTTACACGCAAGCTGAGTAAAAATGGATTTGTATCACTGAGCTAAAACAACTGAAATAATAATTTTTTTTTTTATATTTTGTTTTTTTTGGGAACGTGACGTGCAGGAAATATGGTAAAACTGACTGACACCCTGTTAACGGTGGCTATTTAGTCTGCGACCCAGAGAAATGTCGCACAGAGAGTTTTCTGGATCAAGCGGTAGATGATATTGGTAGCAAATGACTTGGTTGTATTGTGTGACGTACAGAAAGTGTCACCTGGACAGTATATACGGATGGGAGCGAATGTGCTGAACTGTGACACACAGAAAGGTTACACAAAGCTGAGTAAAATGGATTTGTATCACTGAGCTAAAACAACTGAAAAAATATATATTTTTTTTATATTTGTTTTTTTATATTTTTTTTACAATTTTGTTTTTTTGGGAACGTAACGTGCAGGAACTATGGTAGGACTGACTGACACCCTGTTAACGGTGGCTATTTAGTCTGCGACCCAGAGAAATGTCGCACAGAGAGTTTTCTGGATCAAGCGGTAGATGATATCGGTAGCAAATGACTTGGTTGTATCGTGTGACGTACAGAAAGTGTCACCTGGACAGTATATACGGATGGGAGCGAATGTGTTGAACTGTGACACACAGAAAGGTTACACGCAGCTGAGTAAAATGGATTTGTATCACTGAGCTAAAACAACTGAAATAATATATTTTTTTTTTATATTTTGTTTTTTTGGGAATGTGACGTGCAGGAAATATGGTAGAACTGACTGACACCCTCTTAACGGTGGCTATTTAGTCTGTGACCCAGACAAATGTCACACAGAGAAATTTCTGGATCAAGCGGTAGATGATATTGGTAGCAAATGACTTGGTTGTATTGTGTGACGTACAGAAAGTGTCACCTGGACAGTATATATGGATTGGAGTGAGTCAGTGCTGAACTGTGACACACAGAATGGTTCCACAGTGCTGTGTGCAATGGATTTGTATCACTGAGATAGAACAAAAAAAAAAAAAAACAGGGTTAGATATGGCGATAGCTGCACTACTAGTGCCAGCCAGCTAAGTGACAAAAAAAAAATAAATAAAATGTCTTCTAGCCCTTAGAAGGGCTTTTGGGTTCTTTGTGGGTGATCCCTGCCTAACAGACAACTAAATGCAGGCCCTAACACTGTCCCTGAAAGGCAGCAGCTCTATCCCTAACGACATCCAGACGGAATCTGAGCCGAGCGCCGCGGCTAGTCGGTAGTATATTCCAGGGTCACCTGATCAGGCCAGCCAACCCCTGCTATCGACATGTAAGGGCCCCACGTGATGCTGGGTGTACTGTAGAGTCTCCTGGCTTGTGATTGGCTGTGTTTTTAGGCGCCAAAAAAGCACGATGCGGAAGTTGCCATTTCCTCGAGCATGGCGAGATACTCGTCCGAGCATCGAGCAGTTACGAGTACCCTAATGCTCGAACGAGCACCAAGCTCGGACGAGCATGTTCGCTCATCTCTCTCAGAGACCACGTTAGTGGGAATGCCATGAAGTTTCACAATGTTGTCAACAAACACTTGTGCAAGAGTTTTAGCATTGGGGAGTCATGCAATAAAGTGCGCCATTTTACTAAAACGATCTACAACCACCAGAATCACTGTCTTACCAGACGACTCAGGCAGATCAGTGATGAAGTCCATGGATAAGTCCATGAGTCCATGAGTCCATGGTCTGGACGGGATGGGTAATGGAAGTAGGGATCCAGAAGGTCGAGTATGTGTCACTTTAGCACATGCACAGACACTACAGGCCGACACATAGTTCTCAACACACATACGCAGCCCCGGCCACCAGAATCTACGAGAGATGAGTCGACAGTGGATTTACTCCCAGGGTGTCCCGCAAGCACCGAAGAATGATGTTCCTCAAACACCTTATGACGCAAATCAGAAGGAACAAACAACTTCCCAGGGGGGCAAGACTCCAGTGCATCTCCCTGGGCCTCAAACACCTTAGCCTCAAGATCAGGGTAAAGAGCAGATATCACCACTGGCTTCGGACAGTATAGAACTCGGATCCTCAAAATCACCACCTCCGGGAAAACTACGTGACTAGGCTCCCGCCTTCACATTCTTAATCCCAGGATGATATGTGACAATGAAATTGAATCTGGTGAAGAACAAAGACCATGTGGCCTGACTCGGATTAAGTCGTTTAGCCGACTCCAGGTAAGCCAGATTTTTGTGATCAGTGAATACAGTGATAGGGTGAATCGCCCCTTCCAACCAATGACGCCATTCCTCAAAAGCCAACTTAATGGCCAGTAACTCTCTGTTACCCAGTAACTCTCTGATATCATAATTTCTCTCTGCAGCAGAGAGTTTTTTTTCGAAAAAAAAAGCACATGGGCGCCATTTACCAGGTGACGGGCCCTGTGATAAAACTGCTCCTACCCCCACCTCAGATGCGTCAACCTCCACAATGAAAGGTTGTGAAACATCTGGCTGCACCAATATAGGGGCAGAAGAGAAGCACTCTTTGATCCTGACCAGATTATATGCCCCCCTTAAGTCCAACTTGGAGAACACCTTGGCATCCACAATCTGGTTAAACAATTCAGGAATCAAAGGAAGGGGGTACAGATCATGGACTGTTATCCGCATCCCCTTTAAGCAGAGAGATGACCACACCAACCTTCTGCTCCTCATTACCAGAAGAATGTGGTCGCAGTCTGACCTTAGGCTCCAAACAGGCCTGACACCCAGCACCCCGAGAACCACCAGTCTGAGGTCTCTGAATCTGGTTGCGGTTGTCAGCTACCTCCAAGCAGAGTCCCTGCAAGCGTTCAGTAAGCGCAAAAATAGCATTTATGTCTGTACAAAAATGACATTAATTTTTGTTCGGTGGTTTATAATGTTACGCTCTAATGTGGAGGGTATAGCCACACCAAGCGTAAGTGGGAAGGGAAAGGGACAAAACAAGGGAAACGGTCACCTCCTGCAGGAATCCCTGAAACTAGGCCCTGGCTGACTACCAGTATGAACAGGCTTTAGAGGTTTTAGTTCATACACAGGAACCTAATAACACCTGACCCTAGAGAACCCTGCCACTAGTGACAGGGGAAGAAGTCAACCCGTTCCTCCAAAAGGACGGACGAACAGGTGACTCCAGAAGGCAAAACCACAACAGGGAAAAGTAGGATAAACACAAAAGGGAAAATTACACTTACCTAATGCAGATATTGCAGCAACCGGATCTCAGCCGAGATCCACACCACAGACAACAAAGTCAGCAGAAAGTATAAACCGCAAGGGATACTGGGAGAGGAAGGGATAAATAGGGGAAAGACAATCACCACACCCACAACAGCTGAGGGGAAGGGGTGTGGTAAACAGCAACCAAACCAAGAGGAAAACATTTATGTCACTTTTGAAAATCTAACCAAACGCCTGCAGCCTGATGCAGCCACGTTCGTGACACATATAGTGTTATGAAAAAGGATGCTCCAAAATTATTTCATGGGGACTACAACCACTTAATAAAACAGACATGTCAAGAGAGTCAGACAGTTTTATGAGTTTTGTTTTTATGCTTTCTCTATACGGTTTATCTATTACTTTCATTTTCCAGGTCAGTACGATTATGGTGATACCAAATTTGTATAGCTTTTCTTGCATTTTAATACTGAAAAAAAGAGGCTGGAAAAACATTTTATTTTCCTTTTCGTTGTCATATTCTGATCCCTATAACATTTTTTGTATTTATGTGTATGGAGCTGTGTGAGGACTGTGTGGGGTGATCTGTACTTTTCATTGATACCACTTTGGGGTGTTAAGACTTTTTGATCACTTTCTATTATTTATTTTTATTTTTCTAACCTTTTTTTATACTTTTGTATAGTTACGATAGGGAACTATAACAAACAATCAGCTAGTGCATTGGAGTCTATGGGAATTATACTATTTTCCTATAGAGCCCACAGGCAGGCTCTCCATAGTAACTAATGTGCATTATCATTAGTGATGTTATTTTCGATCGCATACATGTACACCACTGGTCAGGAAGGGGTTACGTTCTTTTTTTTTATTTTGCCAAACCTTGGCTGATCTGTACATTAGAAATTGAAAATATAAAGTTAAAAAATGGTTTATGTGAATGTTCTCCTATAAAACTTGGCTGAGTTATATATTAGAAGTTAGTAGAAATATAAATAAAAAATGTTTTACATGACTTTGCACCTGCAAACTGTTGGTGGTTTTTGGTTTCAGATTTTATTCTTTTGTTATTGAGGACCACAAAATAAAATTCTTAATATAAAGCTTTAAATCATCTAAAGTATAATGTCAGTACTGAGATATGTTTAACCCTTTTATGACCAGGCGATTTCCAGTTTTTGTTTTTGTTTTGTTTTCATTTTTTACTCCCAGCCCTCCCGAAGCCATAACTATAAAAAAATATTTTTTTTTTATTTTTCTGTTCACATAGCTATTTAATGGCTTATTATTTGCAGGACAATATGTCCTTTCTAATGGCACTATTTATGGGTGCATACAATGTGGTGGGAAGTGGGAAAAAATTATAAATGCGGCGAAATTGGAGAAAAAGAAACAATTCCATAACAGTTTTTTGGGTTTTGTTTTTACGGTGTTCCTTATACTATAAAATGGAGTTACTTTTATTTTTGAGGTCAGTACGAATCCGGCAAGACCACATATGTATATTTGTTATTGCATTTTTATACTAAAACAAAAAAAATAAAAACCTTGAAAAAAAGAAAAAAAAATTATTTTAGTCTCCATATTCTGACCCCTATAACTTTTTTGTTTTTATGTGTGTGGAGTTGTGTGAAGACTTTTTGCAGGGCGATCTGTACTTTCCAGTGATACCATTTTGGGGTGTATACGACTTTTTGATCACTCTTTATTAATTTTTTGTGGGAGGAAATGCAGCTTAAAAACAACAAATTGGCCATTTTGACTTTATTTATTTTTGTTTTGTGTAAAGTGGATGATTTGATTTTTTTTTCACTTTTATTACACTTTTTTTTTTATAGTTCACATAGGGAACTATAACAAGCAATCACTGGATTGCTTTATTCATAGACTCCAATGCATTAGCATTGGAGTCTATGAGGATTTTACAGTATTTCCATGGAGCCCTGCCGCTTCCTGTCATAGAGGATGACAAGGGCTGCTGCTAACACGCTCCTGCTCCCCCGATTCCCACCCGGGGGAGCTGGAGTACACCCGGAAGTGCGCTTTCTGGGTTTTCAGCATTCAGATGCCTGTGGTCAGTATTGACCACAGCATCTGCAATGTTAAATGTCCGCAATCGGCATTAGTGCCAGTCGCAGACCTTAGCCGTGGGTGCTTGCTGTATGAAACAGCCGATGTAAATAGCCGTATGGCAGTCCGGAAGGGGTTAATAATATATAATATGGAGGTCACAAGCTAGGAAAAGTGTATTATTAATAGAGAGATATCTGTAAATACAGCCCTTTAATAATGTTTCTTTAAGGATTAGACTTTATGCTGGGAATTACTTTATTCAGTGAGCGACTAGGCACATGGGAACAAATTCTAGTACTTGCAAAGTAAATTTTATAAACTTTTTTGTAATGCATGTAAATCCACAGAATAGCAACCCTGGGCTCAGATTAGACCAAAAACTCAATTAAAACAAGCCATGGAATAGCCACTGGAAACACCCTTGAAATAAAGAATCAATATTTAATCACTTTTTTCCAGGTTGTGTCATATTATTTGGATTCAGTATTTTTGAGCAATGTCAGTACTGGATTTAGCCATCCCAATGTAAAGTCATTAAACAGTCTGTGTCAAATTCAAAATAGCAAACTATATACTGTAAACCTTTGCACATGAGGATCCAAAGAACCTTGTTGCTCAGGCAAGTTGTAGAAATTTTGATCAGCTATGAACAATGAAAGGTGATTCTTCATAGGATAAGCACTTACTACCGTACAGACCACACAAGTATGCTGCCACAGTAGCTGTAGTACCATTATAGATTACACACAATTACACTATCAGCTTATATAGGGGAGTAACATGTAAAAATCAGGAGTATTAGAACAGTTTTTAACCACAATTAGTGCAATAGGTGTAATAGAATAGCTGCTCTACTAGCCAAGCTTTACACTGTTCTATTGTCCCCTGCACTCTCCCTATAGCACGGATAAAGTCTCCCTATACCCTGTGTCTTATAATAATCACATATATGTGCTAGTTTAATTAAATTGAACAATCCTAAAAAAAAAAAATTACTGTAAATTCCAACCATTTGGAAATTGAGTTCATGTGAATGGACAATTAAGACTTGACACTCAATTTCACCTTAACACTTATAGATAGATTGCTGCTATACCATTTTTGCTGCAGCAATCATGTATATGATGGTTAATGACATTGAACCCCCCCCCCCCCCCCCGAAAACAAAGAAAACAAAACAAAAACATTATGTGTAAATGGAATTCATGGAAACGGTTTGAGGCTTAATGCTCAATTTCATGTTAACACTTACAGGTATATTGCTGTTATACCATGTGTTTGCTGCAGTAATCATGTATATATGCTGGTTAATTAAATTGAACCACACAAAAAACGATGTCTGTGAAAATGGGGAAAAAATGAAAGTATTTGCTTGTAGGTAGCTGCCTTTGATGTATGCATGCAGCAGCTGCAGTTCTGCTAGGAGGCACAGTAGCTACTTTCGTCTCTCTTCCTGGCTGTTAACTCCCCTGCCTGTCCCAATTATACATACACATTTCTTCTTTGTAATCCTAACCTTTCCCTTCACTGTCCCTGACAATAGAATACAAGTTACTTTCACATCGGCGGCACTATGATCAGGCCACCTGATCCGGCAATGGAATCGACACAAACCACAGCATGTAGTGGCTGTTACATATTTTGGTAGATATGAGACAGTCTGGGAGATAGCTAATTTGCATAAGTCTCACTAAGCATTGGATGTTGAGGATTTAACTAAAATGCAAAAAGAATCTGTCCTGGGCCAGATTCATTGAAATGTAAAATGAAGAATTATGTATAAATACTGTGTAAGACATATTATATATGAATGAATGGTATGTGTATTAACAGATGCACATGACTACTTTCAGGATCTATATAATATGGCACCCCTAGGCGGTTACACCTTGGTATGTCTTCAAATGTATTCAGACACAGAGAAGTGGCATTCAGCATTGCATGATACTGTATATTATACAGTGGCATAGAACAGTGGAATCAGATCTTTTGAGGTATTTATTGAATTAAAATCACATAAACAGTTCCTTCTATGTCAAATTAATAAACACTTCTCAGAAAATAGTACTAAAGTAATATGGAGTGTACAAATTATTACAGGTACAATTTTATTCAGCTTTATTTGGCTTTAGTTTAGCAATCAAATATCAATTATAGTAGATAATAAAATAATAATTGTGCAAGGCATTGAATGGATAAAAACTAAACCTAAACAATTGTTCTGTTGTTCTGTTATAAATAATGTAAATCTACTAAATCACCTACTAAATCACTAGTGAAGAGAACAAAAATCTGTGTTAATGTAGACGGCAGCACTGATGACATTCTTCTTGCTTCTGATAAACGGGACATCTGAAACACATAGCCTGTAGATGTGGCGTAGAAAACACAAAGTATTAGAGGAGGGCAGTTAATTCCTATCCATCTGAAATGCTGGCAAGAATGGAATGTATCGAGTCCATGAAAGCCTTCTTAGGTATTTTGTGACAAGAGGCAGATCATAACAAGATTGTCCTACACTGCCATTAGTTTTCCCTGCATGCATTTGTTTATGCCAAGCAGAAGTTCCCCTTTCTTCATCTGAACCTAAGCGGAAATAAGAAAACAAGATCTTCATTTCTTTACTGAGCAAATGATTTATTGCACTTATGCTGGTTGCTAGCCAAAACATGCAAGAAGGTTGGAGAGCAACATCCTATGGCCAGATGCTTAGGTAGATGTCATACTCACAGCACAGTAATGTAGGTCATTCAGTGTAGAACTGTATGTATGCACGAAAATATTCTAACCAACATTTACACATCACCTAGATAATCCTGTAAAATCTATTCCCCTTAAATGTATAGAGGCTCTTACAGGATAGGTGATAAGGATCTGATTAGTGCAAGTCTCATCATTGGGACCTCTATAATAATGAGAATAGAGGTTCATGTTCCCTGTGTCAGAAAAGCGACATTAGTGCATGTGCGTTGCCATTCCATTTAAAGTCTATGGGACTGCCAAAGCCAGCTAAGGGCAGTACCTGGTTACTGTACATGGTCTCCAACAGTCCATAGATTTCATTTGAATTCATTGGACAAGAGCTATTTAGAACTTTTGATTGTAATTATACTGTATGCATCTGATTTTATTTTTGATATGCCATTGCTACAACAAGTTCGTTCAAAGCCCATTACCCCCTAATGAACTCTGGTGCTAGTAGGTATTTTAACTGTTATAAAAGACATTTTGTTAGAACGTACTAGAGTCACTGTTTAGTCCACAGCCAGTATATCCTAAAACTCCTACCATCCTTCCAAACTGATTACTGGTAGTATGAAACTAAGGCTACCCCTAGGTTCTTCACCAGGTACACTTCAAGGCAGGATGGATTTAGCTGCTGGTGACCCAGGATACACCTGCAGAGCTGATAACAGAATGCTGGTGTGGGGACACAAGTAGCAGACCATCCAGAATGACCAGGGAGGAAAAAAAGGAGTCAGCAAGCAAGGTCAAAAACCAACAGGGACAAAGCACAATGAATGCAGTACACAAAGGGTTAAATCCAAGACAAGCCAGAGTTGATAAGCAAGAAAAAAGATGTTGGTGCTCGTGAAGAACTTGTCAGCCATCCAATATAATTCAAATATTCTTGGCACTCCAATAGATTAAGTATAATCAGTTCATAAGTTTATTGTGAAGATAAAAAGATCTAAAGAAACATCCAGATGAAAATGGTATACTATTTTCAGGAAATGCCACTAAATATATTAAAGGGGTTGTCTCACTTCAGCAAATGGATAAAGTTAATACAAGACACTTACTAATATATTGTGATTGTCCATATTGACTCCTTTGCTGTCTGGATTCATTTTTCCATCACATTATAAACTGCTCATTTCCAGGGCTATGGCCAGTGCTTCAGTGCAGATATGAGGTGGCTGGGACAGGAGCTGCTGCACATGTGTGCCTATGTGCACTTCTGCAGTCGTGGCTGCTAGAGAAACTGGCCTCTTTTCCTATAGTGTGCAAACATGGCCATTGGATTGCAGAGTGGGCATAATAACCCTTGGATACGAGCAGTGTATAATGTAATGGAAAAATGAATCCAGCCAGCAAAGGAGGCAATATGAACAATCACAATACATTAGTAAGTGTCTTGTATTAAATTTGTTTATGCGATAAATGCCATTTGCTGAAGTGACACAACCCCTTTATAAACCAGGTATTTCGGTTCACCCTTATTTTGCAGATTATTCTGTGGCCCAGGTGTGAGTCCATGTAGTATCCTGGATCATGTGTCACACAGAGTCAGACAGAGTCAGAAACCTGATTGGCTAGATTTCTAGTCATTCTGAAAAGTCCAATAGCCGGGACTTTTCTGGTAGGCATACCAACCCTCATAGCACATGCATTCACAGAGATGCGACGTGAACTCCTGACAATCACTCCGATGTAATATCTTAAGGGATTTGCCCCATCTGGACATTTATGGCAAGGTTATGCTAAAAAGTTCAATAGGTGAGGGTTTAACCTCTGGGACCTGTGGCTATCTCAAGTACGGGCCTCATCTCATGACTGACTGAATGGAGAGGATGCTATGCTATGTCAATTTACTTGTATGGGACTTCCAAAAATAGCCAAGTAAGTCCTATACAAATGAATGGAGAGAGAGGCACACTCAGATTGCTCTCCAATAAAATGGTCTAATAGATCGTCTGTGGTGTCACAGATCTGTGCCTGTGCTGCCTGAACTGGAATGGATTTGAAAAATCAAGCAATTATTTTTCATCAAATGTATGTGATATCCTAGGAAAAGAGGTAGGCACATGCAGGAGACAGTAAAAGCACCATTAGGACTCTTTCACATCAGCTATATTTATTTCCGTTCTTCTAAATAGGTGTTCTACATGCAGGATTTTCTCACTATTTTTGACAAACTCTGTGATGGAGGCCACGAACTGAGCCTCTGATGCAGATGTGAATATAGACATAGAGGGTTCACATGTGGATTAAAAAGAGCAACTAATTAAAGGGAACAAAGTTGTATGATTATATATTTATTTTCCTAAACAAAAGGCTGGTGGAGTGCATTGTCTCTCTTGTTTCTCCCCTGCTCACCTAATGAGCCTGTCTGTCTTGAATATAGCTGAAGCAGACTGAGAAGAGACATAGACAAACCAAAGTTTACTAGCAGGATAAAAGAATAGTCAATGGTTCAAGGTCCCTTTACACAGGACAATATTACAGCAGATTGATCATTTATTCCTTCTCGACAATCTGCTGATCGATAGTGGAGGAGACATTCAGCGATCTCCTCCAGAGTATGAGGAGAAGTGATCTCTTATGCCATTGCTCTTCCCCATAAGTACTCGTTTGAGGTCAGGAAATTTTGCTTACATGGCATGATCTGCTGCCGGTACATTATCATTTTTGCGTACTCACAAATAATCATGTAATCGTCGGTACATATACACCGCCCAATCATCGTTAACAAGTGCTACTATGAATGCTCGTCAGCGATAATCTGTGAGATTCTCAGCCATATAAAGGGCCCTTAAGGCTATCACGACATTAGTGACAACAGGCATCTGTAAGTCATGAGTTAGGGATTCAGCTTCATAGTTCAGAGTCAAACCGAAGTTTATACTCAGGCGTAGGATTCAAACTTGTAACATCAAGTTCCCTACTTAACTTAGAATGGCAGACATGCGTGTCACAACAAATGTTTACAAGAACACCACACATAAATATACTTTCCTCATATATGCTATACACACATAAATAACCATTAAAATTAAGAGAAGTCCATGGCAATCACCATAAACAACAGCAAAAATATTGAATTCATAAGTAATATAAGGAAGGCAAACACATGGAGATCGCTCTGCAGAAATCATCAGAGGACGCAAAACATTCACTAGCTGATCTCCAAGTTCTGTCTTCCATGTATTACCTGCTATGTAAAACTAAAAATAAAGGGGGTCATTTATTATCCAGAAATATGCCTATATTAGATATATTTAAGGTGCAGATGTGCAGCAATCTGCAACTTTTCCTCACTCACGCCAGGTCTAAAAAAATGGAGTGGGCGGGGAAGGAGACATGCCGAAAGGCCCGTCTCATTCATAATTTTCTACACCTGTTTTAGGTGTAGAAAATGGTCTAAATGTAAGCCAGATAGGAAGCTAGGACTGGCACTGGATGCGCCAAAGTTATGTAGAGGTCGGCACCTCTTCAGAAGTTTGGCAGATCCACCGCCAAATATAGGGGTTATAAAGACTTTTTTATTAAATCTTAATAAATGACGCCTAAAGTTTTCTGCTATTGTTAATGGTGAGCACCATGATTACTGGCACTTCTGTAATGCTGACGTTTCTATTACATGACCTTGACACATTTAAATACACATACTGTTTATATCATACATACATCTTACATATGCTACACACATAAATTTACCCATATCTTTCAACTTTTAATTCATAATTTCACTATCTTTTTAAGCTTATTTTTCAGGATTTTTTCCCCTTCTACTCCTCCCTCCCCAAGCCCTAATATGCAATAATGTTAATAGTAAATTATGTCTGAGTAACACTGACATACGTAGCTATGGGTAAATGCCCATTTTATGGTGTTATCATACAGCGTGTTTAAAAAGACACCGCGCCGGCACATTTCTCATGCTTTTACATATTCCAAAGCTATTAAAATTGTCCTTTATTGGTGCAGATGCTATTTAACACACACAGTGCTATGAGATTAAAAAAAAAGTGTCTTTGAGAAATATGATGGTTGGCAAGTGGCATGATGCAGGCCATAACAGTAGCTGTAGAGAACATGATGGTTGGCAAATGGCATATATGGTATGATGTAGGCTGCAGCAGAAGCTGTACAAAATTTAATGGTTGGAAAGTGGCATGATGCAGGCCGAACGTGATGGTAGGCAGAAAGACAGACATCAAGAGTGGCAAGATGGGGTACCAGCATCAAGCAGAGGTCTATTGATCACATTTAAAGTGAGTAGAGATGAGTGAAGTTGTGAAAAATTTGATTAGTCGGAGTTACAAATTGATTTGCTACAAATCACTATATATCAGGTATACCTAGGTCACTATGTCTTAGGGTATGACCACATGGGGCAGCCATGCTGCAGGCGGGTTGCGGCCATGCTGCGGTGAATAACCATGCGGCCAATTAGCCTGCAGCTGTCTTTCATGTAATGAAAGACCGCACTGTATACTCCTTCATTGTTAATTGTGTGCAACACCTTTAATGCATCTTTAAACAGAGGCTTTTGCTGGTATGGGGTTTGGCTGTGCTCTTCTCCAGTGCTCTGCTGCCTTACAATTGGGAGGACTTCCTTTGCCATCTGTTTTCCTCCTTTTCCACATAATCTAATATTGATGAGAATATGTTGTCAGGAATAGCCAGCTCCTACTCTCTGCGTCTTGCTGACTTGGAGGACATGGAGACCAAGAAGGATGATTTAGAAGAAGTAAAGCCATCAAAAGATAGGGATGATCATCAGTAAGACAAGGCCCCCCTAAGGGTTGCAGACTGTATGGTATTGGTTGGCATGCTGAAAGTGGAATATGTGACAACTCAGGGTCACTTAGCTCTCCAGGATCGCCATCTTCTCCTCTTAGACGGTTGGCACACCTCAAGAAGCCACTCCAACACTGCAGATTCGGGTGCAAACTGGCCACAACCAGTTTTATTGTCACTTTTACAGCATCCAAACAAATCATAAACACAAATCCTCAGCCGTCTGGCCACTGACTACACAGTATTTGTCCCTCTCTATCGGGATCTGGGTCTACCACCCAGCTCCCCAAAACACAACACCATGCTTACCCCACACTGGGTTAGAGGGTCCTGGCTCCCACAGGCCTTGACGCGGCCTGATTCCTCCCCAGACTGGGATCCCTGATTGAGGAGCCCAGCGCACCTTTACCTGAGCTCCTCAGCTGGCTGATAATTACCACTGATTACCAGCCTTTCTTCAACTCTTCCATCTTCCTCTAGGTGCAATACACCTTTTTAACGGCCCTCATATGGCCCTCTGGCAGCTGCACTGCCACAAATAATAAAGGCTTCCATCCTATTGGTATTGACTTACACATCTTAGTTTATGGCTGATGTAGGAATAAGAAAATGTTGGAACTCTCCTTGCCCTCTCCCTGCACTTGTTTACTTATTTTTATCTATAAGCAATGACATACAGAATTTTAACATTTCTACTGTGTGGAAACTGACGATTGAAAGGCATTAGTAGCATGATTCAGGTCGCAGCAGCAACCATACAGAATGTGATAAGGCAGACAGACAGCAGACAGACGGCAACAGTGGGAAGATGGCGCACTGCCAGCAAGGAGAGGTGGGTGAGGTTTACAGAATCATAAAGAGGAGTATAAAAATTCTCCTGAATCCAGGTTTGGTTCATTTTGCCAAAATTTATGTTTTGGACACTGGCCAAGGATAACTTGGCCAGTTTGGGTGTCACCATGCCCCCTGCGGCACTGAAAACCCTACTCCGAGGTGACACTGGAGGCAAGGCAACAAAGAAGAGCATTATGTGCCAGTTTGGCCACTGTTCCAGTCTGCCTGGCCAGAAATCCATGGGATCAGGGAATAGGGTATGCGATAGAGAATGGTCATAGTTTAGGTATGCCTGAACCCAGGGGCGTAGCAAAAGGCTCATGGACCCTGGTGCAACCAGTTCAGCTTGCCCCCCCCCCCACTCAGTGCAGATGCACCTAGCTTTTCTGCTGCCCGAGGCAAATATTGAAACGCACCCCCCCCCATGCCAAATTCTCAATCTAACCCCTTCCCTCCAGTCCTACTGTTAAAAAAGTGTTGTCCTCTTTTTACTTCTGATGACCTATCCTCAGGGTAGGTCAACAATATCAGATCGGCCGGGGTCCCCGCGACGATCAACTGTTTGAAGAGAGGGCATTGCTCAGATGACAGCTGCTTTCTCTGCTCCATTCACTTGCTTGAACATAGCATTTGCAGTGATAAGCAGTAAACAGAGCAGAGAAGGCAGTGCTCGTACAAAAAAAAAAAAGACCCCTTTAACAACATACTTGGAAAACAGTACATACAGCGCTACAGAACATACTGGGTCATACAGCGACACATACAGTATGTACCTCTTACATCCAGTGACTTCTCTTCTCTGATGTAGACGTTCTCTTTCCTCCTCTTCTCCTGTCAGACCAGACCGCCATGGTGACTTCTTTCTGCTGCGCCTCGTCTCTGCAGAGTTTAACAAACTGACATCTTACTTTCCTACTTTTCCATCATCCTTTCACCTTCTCCGCAACACCCCATCCTGTCCCCCCCCCCAATACTATACTGCAGAAACAGTCCCCCTGAAAATACTGGTACCACACAGAAAAACAATACCCCCTTACCTTTCATATCAAATCACCATATCAAACCCAAGATGACACCCCCCATCTCCAGACCCCCCATATAAGAGCTCTATTAGACCTCCAAACGCCCAATCAGACCCTCATTAGAACCCCAGACCCCCAATCAGACCCCCATTAGACCTCCAGACTCCTATTAGACCTCTCTAGACCCCCAGTCATACCCCCTTTCAGACTCTTCAAGCCCCTAATCAGACCCCCTTCTGGCCCCCATATCAGACCCCCCCTTTCTGGTGCCCAATATCAGACCCCCCCTTCTGGCCCCCAATATCAGACCCCCACTTCTGGCCCCCAATATCAGACCCCCCTTCTGGCCCCCAATATTAGACCCCCCTTCTGGCCCCCAATATCAGACCCCCCCTTCTGGCCCCCAATGTCAGACCCCCCCTTCTGGCCCCCAATATCAGACCTCCCCCTTCTGGCCCCCAATATCACACACACACCCTTCTGGCCCCCAATATCACACCCCCATTTAGGACCTCAAATCAGACCTCAGATCAGACAATAAAACAAATAAATAAACTTACCTCTCCTGTGTCGCTACACTCCCAGTCCTGGCTGTCTCCCCGCTCTCATCTCTTTCTGGGCCCCTGCTACAGTCACCTGACCTCCTGCAGCATCTGGTCAGGACACAGCGGCGGGGGCCCCAGGAAGAGCAAGCACGAGAAGGGGTAAGTACTGTACAGCGCTACCAGCGCTTCACTCCCCCTCCTCCTGCATACTACTGAGCGCTTCCATTATGGAAGCGCTCGCTAGTATTCCCTTTATAAGATGCACTGCATCTTGTAAAGGGAACAGTAGACCACCACTGGCTATACCTTGTGTCTTGTAGTAATCATATACAGTGCCTTGCGAAAGTATTCGGTCCCCTGGAACTTTTCAACCTTTTGTCACATTTCAGGCTTCAAAGAAAAAGATATAACATTTTAAATTTTTGGTGAAGAATCAACAACAAGTGGGTCACAATTATGAAGTGGAACGAAATTTATTTGATCATTTAACCCCTTCACGCCCAGCGCCGTACATGTACGGCGCAGCGGGAAGTGACTTGCCGCCCAGGAGCTGCGCCCGCCCGATCAGCGGCGGGGGTCCGGCAGTGCCCAGGTGCCGGACCCCTGGGGAATGCGCCAGCATCGGTGAAAACACCGATGCCGGCGCATTAACCCTTCATGTGCCGCGGTCAGCGCTGACCGCGGCACATGAGGTGTGCGCATATTCAGGATGGCGAGCGGGGGGGCCATCGGGTCCCCGCGCTGCTGTGACGGGGACCCGATGGCTTGGATGGCAGCCCAATGCCTTTCTTAGGCATCGTGGCTGCCATCCCTGCGAGCCTGTGCGATCCAGCCCCCTGGATCGCACAGGAAGTAGGCTGTAAGTGTATTACTGTGAGTAATACACTTACAGCCAATGCATTACAATACAACAGTATTGTAATGCATTGTAAAGGGGATCAGACCCCCAAAAGTTGAAAAAAAGGTGAAAAAAAAGTTAAAAAATAAAGTTAAAAAATAATAATAATAAAAGTTTCAAGTAAAAAAAAGAAAAACGCCATTTTCCCCCCAATAAAGTAAAAAAAATGTTAAAAAAAGAAAAAAAAGAAAAAGTAGGCATATTAGGTATCGCCGCGTCCGTATGGACCGGCTCTATAAAAATATCACATAATCCATCCCGCCAGGTGAACACAGTAAAAAATAAAAAATAAAAACAGTGCCAAAACAGCCATTTTTTGGTCACCTTCCCCCACAAAAAGTGTAATACTACGCATTCAAAAAGGCGTATTTATCCCAAAATGGTACTAATAAAATCGTCATCTCGTCCCGCAAAAAATGATACCCTACCTAAGACAATCGCCCAAAAAATAAAAAAAATATGGCTCTTAGAAAATGGCAACACAAAAAAAAGATTTTATTCTGTTCAAAAATAAATCTAATGTGTAAAACTTTCCAAAAATAAAAAAGTTAGACATATTGGGTATCGCCGCGTCTGTAACAATCTGCTCTATAAAAATATTACATGAGATGGCCCCCCAGGCGAATGTTGTAAAAAAATTGTTAAAAAAACTATGCCAAAATAGCCATTTTTTTCCCTCTTGCCTCACAAAAAGTGTAATAGCAGGCGATCAAAAAGGCGTATTTGACCCAAAATGGTACCAATCAAACCGTCATCTTGTCCTGCAAAAATTATACCCTACCTGAGACAATCGACCAAAAACTGAAAAAAATATGGCTCTCTGAAAATGGCAACACAAAATAAAGATTTTATTCTGTTCAAAAATGCATCTAATGTGTAAAGCTTTCTAAAAATAAAAATGGTAGACATATTGGGTACCACCGTGTCCGTAACAACCTGCTCTATAAAAATATCACATGATTTGCCCTCTCTGGTGAATGCTGTAAAAAAATTTTTTTAAAAAAACTATGCCAAAACAGCTATTTTTTTCACCTTGACTCACAAAAAGTGTAATACCAAGCGATCAAAAAGTCTTATGTACCCCAAAATGGTACCAATGAAAACATCAGCTCATCCCACAAAAAACGAGCCCCCACATAAGACAATAACTCAAAAAAATAAAAATCAATGGCTCCCGCAAACCATTCCATCAAAATCTGTGTTGTAATATCCATATGGCGCTCCTTCTGTTTTGAGTCCTGCCATGTGCCCCCACATCAGTTTACCACAACATATGGGGTGTTGCCGTATTCAGGAGAAAATGGGTAACAAATTATGTGGTGCTTTTCTCCTGTTACCCCTTATGAAAATACAACAAATTTGGGGCTAAAGCAACATTTTATTGGAAGAAATGAAATTTTTCATTTTCACAGCCAAGTGTTTCCAAATTCCGTAAAACACTTAGGGGGTCAAAGTGGTCAGTACCCCCCTTAATATATTTGTTGAAGGGTGTAGTTTCCAAAATGGGGTCACTTTTTGAGGGTTTCCACTCTAGGGGTAAGTCAGGGTCTCTCAATTACAAAATGGTGCCTAAAAACTATTCTAGCAAAATCTGCCTCCAAAATCCATATGGCGCTCCTTTCCTTCTGACCACTGCCACAAACCCATAGAGACGTTTACCACCACATATGGGGTATTTCTGTAAACTGCAGAATCAGAGCAATGTATATTGAGGTTTAGTTTGATGTTAACCCTTACTGTGTTGCAAGAAAAAAATTATTAACATGAATAATCTACCAAAAAATTGAAATTTTGAAATTTCACCTTCATTTTCCTTTAATTCTTGTGGAACACCTGAAGGGTTAACAAAGTTTGTAACAGCAGTTTTTTATAATTTGAGGGGTGTAGTTTCTAAAATGGGGTCATTTATGGGGGGTTTCATTGTGTAAGCCCCTCAAAATCACTTTATATCTGAATTGGTGCTTAAAAAAATGGTTTTGGAAAATTTGGTGAAAATTTGAAAATTGGCTTCTAAACTTCTAAGCCCTCTAACGTCCCAAAAAAGTAAAAAAATGACATTTATAAAATGATGCCAACATAAAGTAGACATATGGGGAATGTAAAATAATAACTATTTTTGGAGGTATTACTATGTATTTTGAAAGTAGAGAAATTGAAATTTGGAAATTTGGAAATGTTTCAAAATTTTTGGTAAATTTGGTATTTTTTAAAAAATAAAAATGAAATATTTTGCCAAAAATTTACTACTGTCGTGAAGCACAATATGTGACGAGAAAACAATCTCAGAATGGCCTGGATAAGTAAAAGCATTCCAAAGTTATTACCACATAAAGTGACACATGTCAGATTTGCAAAAAATGGCCTGGGCATGAAGGTGAAAAGAGGCCCGGGGCTGAAGGGGTTAAACTTTTTTTGTAATAATAAAACTGAAAAGTAGAGCGTGCAAAATTATTCGGCCCATTTACTTTCAGTTCAGAAAACTTACTCCAGAAGTTCATTGAGGATCTCTGAATGATCCAATGTTGTCCTAAATGACTGATGAAGATAAATAGAATCCACCTGTGTGTAATCAAGTCTCCGTATAAATGCGCCTGCTCTGTGATAGTCTCAGGGTTCTGTTTAAAGCACAGAGAGCATCATGAAGACCAAGGAACACACCAGGTAGGTCCGTGATACTGTTGTGGAGAAGTTTAAAGCCAGATTTGGATACCAAAAGATTTCCCAAGCTTTTAATATCCCAAGGAGCACTGTGCAAGCGATCATATTGAAATGGAAGGAGTATCAGACCACTGAAAATCTACCAAGACCCGGCCGTCCCTCTAAACTTTCATCTCAAACAAGGAGAAGACTGATCAGAGATGCAGCCAAGAGGCCCATGATCACTCTGGATGAACTGCAGAGATGTACAGCTGAGGTGGGAGAGTCTGTCCATAGGACAACAATCAGTCGAACACTTCACAAATCTATCCTTTATGGAAGAGTGGCAAGAAGAAAACCATTTCTCAAAGATATCCATAAAAAGTCTTGTTTACAGTTTGCCACAAGCCACCTGGGAGACACACCAAACATATGGAAGAAGGTGCTCTGGTCAGATGAAACCAAAATCGAACTTTTGGGAAACAATGCAAAACGATATGTTTGGCATAAAAGCAACACAGCTCATCACCCTGAACACACCATCCCCACTGTCAAACATGGTGGTGGCAGCATCCTGGTTTGGGCTTGCTTTTCATCACCAGGGACAGGGAAGATGGTTAAAATTGATGGGAAGATGGATGGAGCCAAATACAGGACCATTCTGGATGAAAACCTGTTGGAGTCTGCAAAAGACCTGAGACTAGGACGGAGATTTATCTTCCAACAAGACAATGATCCCAAACATAAAGCAAAATCTACAATGGAATGGTTCAAAAATAAATGTATCCAGGTCTTAGAATGGCCAAGTCAAAGTCCAGACCTGAATCCAATTGAGAATATGTGGAAAGAGCTCAGCACTGCTGTTCATAAAAGGCTCTGCATCCAATCTCAAAGAGTTTGAGCTGTTTTGCAAGGAAGAATGGGCAATAATTTCAGTCTGTAGATGTGCTAAATTGATAGAGACATACCCCAAGCGACTTGCAGCTGTAATCGCAGCTAAAGGTGGCCGAATAATTTTGCACGCCCCACTTTTCAGTTTTATTATTACAAAAAAAGTTTAAATGATCCAATAAATTTCGTTCCACTTCACAATTGTGACCCACTTGTTGTTGATTCTTTACCAAAAAATTAAAATGTTATATATTTTTCTTTGAAGCCTGAAATGTGGCAAAAGTTTGAAAATGACTGAGGTGTGACACTCATTTTCAACTTAATACACAGGTAGATTGCTGCCACACCATAGGTATTGCTTCAGTAATCACATATATTTGCTGCTTAATTGAATTGAAAGATCCCCCCAAAAAATGAAACAAAATTAAAGTTTTTCCTTGCAGGTACACTGTAGCTGCTTTTGACTTTCTAATAGCAGGCACAGTCAGCCACAGGTCCTATCTCCTCTTTCTCTTTTCAGCTGCCTTGCTACTCTCTATTGTACATAGCAAACCCAAATCTTCTCTCCTAGCCTTTCCCTTCACTGTCCCTAGCAATAAGCTTGACTGATTGATTTTTGACGGTCCCTGATTGATTTTTCACTGCACCTAACTCCCTAAGATCATTTTCCTGACAGACACTGTAAAACCCAACCACCCCCTCTCACAGTCCAGAACAGAATGACATTCTGCTCATTCCTTCCTGTTTGCTGCAGTACTGTTTGGCTCATCCAGGCTGTCTGTCAGTCTCGGAGCTAATCAGGGAAAGCTCTGCCCCCACTTCCTCTCAGGGTTATGTGAGAACCCTTCTTCTTCCTCCCTAGTGTTTTTTCCCACTGATATATGCACTAAAATGTCTCAGCTGCGTTTAATGGATTCATTCAAAAAAATGGTAAAGTTAGTAGAGATGAGCAAATCTTCAAAGATCCGCTTCGGCGAATATTCACCACATTTTTAAAAAAGATTCACCTCGGATAATATTCGCTTCGGTCCAAGTTGCGTTAAAAAATATTTGTGTACAAAGTGCATACGAAGCTTTAGCGTATTATTGTCTCACGGTTACGTCATACGCACGCATGACGCTAGGCCCACAAAAATAACGAACATACAGTAAAAGTACACTACTTAACTGAATACGTACGCATTAGCGTATAAATTATCAGATGAGTAGCATTAACGTACAAATTATCTGATGCGTACGTAGCGTTAGCGTACAAAGATTTTAGAAGATTAATACGAAGCGAATGTGAAAAAATGCGGATTCACTTCGGCACAGGAAATAACGAAGATTCGTAACAAATATACAAAGCAGAGAATAGATTCGCTCATCTCTAAAAGTTAGGACTGAACTCGATTCGGTCGGAACTGGTTCACTCATCCTTACTAATGACCTGTTTCTGCCCTCCACCTTACCAAACAGACCTACTTAATCTCTTCACTATCCTTGAACCTTTTTACTTCCTTCTCAGTCCTAAAGAGAAAGCACCCTTCATTGACCTCTGTGCTGAAGATCTGGCCACCTACTTCAAAGAGATAATTGAAAACATCTGCCATGAAATTATCTTCCAGTTTCCAAGCTTTGTTGGTCACTTTGCAATCCACACCTCTCTGGTTCACTTTCTACATTTGACCCATAAGAAGTCTCCAGGCTCCTCTCTTCTTCTTGACTTAATACCTGAATGACTAACCCTATTCCCTCACAAGTCCTTACCCATCCTATCTCACTCTTTCTGTGTGTAATTTTCTGGTCCTACTTCTTCACTAGAGATGAGCGAGCACTAAAATGCTCGTGTGCTCGTTATTCGAGTCGAACTTTTCCCGATGCTCGGGTGCTCGTTTCGAATAACGAACCCCATTGAAGTCAATGGGAGACTCGAGCATTTTTGCAGGGGACCAAGGCTGGGTGAAAACCTGGAAACCTCAGAAAATGATGGAAACACCACGGAAATGGACAGGAAACAGCAGGGGCAGCATGCATGGATGCCTCTGAGGCTGCCTAATCCCACCATTACCCCAAATTCTCAGGCAACAGCCTGGTGGTCACCCTCGTGGCAATTGTGCTCACCCAGACCAAGAAAGGTGAGGCAAATACCCATCACATGTTAGGGCAGCACCCAACTAGGTGCAACGAAGGTCCATCACCGCCTGCAGGTGACACCACCGCTCATGCTGGCACTGCAGCTGAAATCAAGTTTAGTATCTGTTCTTATCAGTTGCTGTGGCTGTTGGTGGTAAAGTGGTGAGCATAGCTGCTTCCCAAGCAGTTGACCCGGGTTTGATTCCCGTCTATCGCAGGAGGCAATTAAAAGAAGAACCAAAAGAAAATCAGTACAATATCTAATACGTCCCCTACCCGGGTAAACTGTTTGGAAAGAGGGCCTGTAGGTGGGGGGTAGGCTGGGGGGAAGGAGGTTTCGCTGGAAGAGCCAGAGGAGTGCCCCCTGGGCTAGCGTGTGTGGTGGTGACAACAGCCGGAATGGATTTGGAAAAACTGTCGCATCAACCGGTACGGTATCGATTCTTCTCAGTTTAATACCGTATACGTCCCCTATCTTGGGACCCTATATTTCATGGATTTTTCGACCACGGAAAACGGAAAAAGAGCTTGCTCTGGCCAGGGGAGTGTCTTTCCAACTGCAGCTAAGGGGACTTGTCCATGCTCTGCCTATCACAGGTCAGGAGGCAATTAAAAGAAGAACAAAAAAAAACATCAGTACAATATCTAAGACGTCCCCTATCCGGGTAAATTGTTTGGAGAGAGGGCCTGTATGTGGGGGCAGGCTGGGGGGAAGGAGGTTTCGCTGGAAGAGCCAGAGGAGTGCCCCCTGGGCTAGCGTGTGTGGTGGTAACAACAGCCGGATGTAGTTAGAATGACGACGCAGGACCCCAACTTAAAAATTTAGCATCAACCGGTACAATTGTCAATTATGAGCTCGATCAAGTGTGGCATGACTTTTTAGATGGAGATTGCATGTGGTCACGTACTCCCTGGAACCCCATAGTCACCCCTCCTCTGATGTGCTAGCCCAGAACATTCTCTGCCCCAATTCGCAAGACCTTTTGCAGTCTCCGTGTGCTGACAGTGGGGATTTACCAGTGTTGTCTGAGGAGGTGGTGGACAATGGCGAGACACAGGTGTCGGGGGGTGAGTTAGTTGTATGGGAAGCAAGTTACAGTGGGGACTCCTTGGGGGGACTTTCTCATGATGGGACAGATTCAACTTGGGTGGATCAGGCACAGGAACAGATCAATTTTTTTTTTGTGTGTTTATTTAACTTTTATTTAGCACAAATAACCACAGAGATATTTATTCGTTATCTTCGCTGCGCAGTCTGGCGTTGGGGTTCGTCACTTTGATGGCGATCTGTGCCGCTCTCGCCACAATGGTCTTTAGGTTCGTAGATGGAGACGTTGTGGGCGATTTCTTTACAGAAGGACTTGTTGCTCATCAACAGAACCTCGAGCTCCTTGACATTGTGGACCAGGAATTTGCGGAACCCTGTGGGCAGCATGTGTTTGGTCTTCTAGTTGCTACCAAATCCAATGTTGGGCAATGTAGATACGCAGGTAATATTATTTTTCACACCTATCCCAAAAATAAAATTTACGCAGTTTGCGCAATTAAAACTGGAAACTGGAACTGGAGAGAGGGCCTGTAGGTGGACCTCCGGAAAAATTGTTTGGAGAGAGGGCCTGTAGGTGGATCTGCGGAAAAATTATTTGGAGAGAGGGCCTGTAGGTGGACCTCCAGAAAAATTGTTTGGAGAGAGGGCCTGTAGGTGGACCTCTGGAAAAATTGTTTGGAGAGAGGGCCTGTAGGTGGACCTCCAGAAAAATTGTTTGGAGAGAGGGCCTGTAGGTGGACCTGCGGAAAAATTGTTTGGAGAGAGGGCCTGTAGGTGGACCTCCGGAAAAATTGTTTGGAGAGAGGGCCTGTAGGTGGACCTCCGAAAAAATTGTTTGAAGAGAGGGCCTGTAGGGGGCCCTCCTGAAAAATTGTGGTAAAAGAGTGCCAGTTGGACCTCTGAAAAATGGAGTTTTTTTGGTCAGCGTTAGGCAAAGATGATATGGAGGAGGAGGAGGAGTAGGAGGAGTAGAGAACAGGAATCGGATACATAAGTAATGTTAAATTTTAGCTGCTTTCCCCCGGCGGAGATTTGAATTCCGGTGAAATCCAGGCTTTGTTCATTTTAATAAGCGTCAGCCTGTCAGCGCTGTCAGTTGACAGGCGTGTACGCTTATCGGTGATGACGCCACCAGCTGCACTGAATACCCGCTCTGACAGCACGCTAGCGGCAGGGCAGGCCAGCACCTCCAAGGCGTACAGCACCAGTTCAGGCCACGTGTCCAGATTTGAAACCCAGTAGTTGTATGGAGCAGAGTGATCGCTACGGACGTTGGTATGGTCAGCTAGGTACTCCCTCACCATCTTTCTGTACAGCTCCCCCCTATTCTGCCTAGACTGGGGACAGGTGACAGTGTCTTGCTGGGGTGACATAAAACTAGCAAAGGCCTTGGAGAGCGTTAACCTGCCAGTGCTGGACAAGCTGCCTGCTCGCCTCCTCTCCCCCGCTACTTGGCCCACAGAACCATGCCCTCTGCCGCTAGCGGCGTCAGATGGGAAGAATTGTTTCAACTTGTGCACCAGGGCCTGTTGATATCTATTCACTCTCATACTCCTTTCCTCTGCAGGGATGAGAGTGGAAAGGTTCTGCTTGTACCGTGGGTCCAGGAGAGTGAACACCCAGTAATCGGTGTTTGAAAAAATTCTTCTAACGTGAGGGTCACGGGATAGGCAGCCTAACATGAAGTCTGCCATGTGCGCCAGAGTCCCAACACGCAAGAATTCCCTCTCCTCACTGGCCTGACTCTTCATTTTCTCCTCCTCCTCCTCCAAGTCCTCCTCTTCAGCCCATACACGCTCAAGAGTTAAGGACTGAGCACTGGTACCCTCTACTGTCTCGCCGACATTCTCATCCTCTTCCTCCTCATCCTCATCCCCCTCCTCCGATACGTGCTGAGAAACAGACCGGAGGGTGCTCTGTCTATCAATCGACGTATCTTCCTCCACCGTCTCTTGTGACAAGCGCAAAGCATCCGACTTGATGCTGAGCAGTGAGTTTTTCAACAGGCAAAGCAGCGGGATGGTGAGGCTGATAATGGCAGCATCACCGCTGACCATCTGTGTTGACTCCTCAAAGTTGCTCAACACCTGGCAGATATCAGACATCCACATCCACTCCTCATTGTAGACTTGAGGAATCTGACTGACCTGACTACCAGTTCTGGTGGAAGTTGACATCTGGCGGTCTACAATCGCTCTGCGCTGCTGGTAAACTCTGGATAACATGTTTAATGTGGAATTCCATCTCGTGGGCACGTCGCACAACAGTCGGTGAGCGGGCAGTTGTAGGCGGCGCTGCACTGGACTGAGAGTGGCAGCATCTGTGGTCGACTTGCGGAAATGCGCACAGATGCGGCGCACCTTGGTGAGGAAATCAGACAGATTGGGGTATGTCTTGAGGAACCGCTGAACTATGAGATTGAACACGTGGGCCAGGCATGGCACATGTGTCAGTCTGCCGAGTTGCAGAGCCGCCACCAGGTTACGCCCGTTGTCACACACAACTATGCCTGGCTTGAGGTTCAGCGGTGCCAGCCACACATCGGTCTGCGCCATGATGCCCTGTAACAGCTCTTGGGCGGTGTGCCTTTTGTCACCTAAGCTCAGCAGTTTGAGCACCGGCTGCTGGCGCTAACCCACGGCACTGCTGCTGCGCCTAGAGCTACCGACTGAAGGCGCCGTGCCCACGGATGGTAAAACGGTGGAGGAGGAGGAGGGGTCGGAGGAGGAGGAGGCATAGTAAGTCTGAGAGACCGTGACCGAAGTAGGCCCCGCAATCCTCGGTGTGGGCAGTAAATGAGCGGCCCCAGGGTCATTCTCGGTCCCAGCCTCCACCAAGTTAACCCAATGTGCCGTCAGTGAGATATAGTGTCCCTGCCTGGCAGCACTTGTCCACTTGTCCGTGGTTAGGTGGACCTTCTCAGAAACAGCGTTGGTCAGGGCACGGATGATGTTCTGTGACACGTGCTGGTGTAGGGCTGGGACGGCACATCGGGAAAAATAGTGGCGGCTGGGGACGGAATACCGAGGGGCAGCCACCGCCATGAGATTGCGAAAGGCCTCGGTCTCTACCAGCCTATAGGGCAGCATCTCCAGGCTAAGCAATTTGGAGATGTGGACGTTGAGGGCTTGGGCATGTGGGTGGGTGGAACTGTATTTCCTCTTGCGCTCCAGCGTCTGCTGTAAAGAACGCTGCGCTGGGACACGTTGGTGGACACTGTGGAGGATCGTGGAGGCGAAGGTGTGGTTTTCCGGCGGGAGGCGCTCGTGCCGGGGTCCTGGGCAGGGGGTTGACTAGCAGAGGCAGCGAGTGATGCATGGGGTTGACTAGCAGAGGCAGCGAGTGACACAGGGGAAGGAGCAGTGGTGTGACCCGCAGGAGGTGGTGAACGGCCTTGGTTCCATTGAGTGGGGTGTTTAGCACTCATATGCCTGCGCATGCTGGTGGTGGTTAGGCTAGTAGTGGTGGCACCCCTGCTGATCCTGGTGTGGCACAGGTTGCACACCACAGTCCGTCGGTCATCCTCACTTTCTTTAAAGAACCTCCAGACTTGCGAACATCTAGGCCTCGCCACGGGAGCTTCACTACGTAAAACAGTTGCTGCTGATGCACCAGCTCTGGCCCTGCTTCTCCCTCTGGCCACACCACTGCCTCTTACAACCTGTTCTGGTGCAGCACTCGCCTCCGCCTCAGAAGCACTGTCTTCACTCGGCATATCAACCCAGCTTGGGTCAGTCACCTCGTCATCCTTCGATTCCTCAGTCTGTTCCCCCCTCGGAATTCCTCCCCTGACAACAACTTCACCACTGTCTGACAACCGTGTCTCCTTATCATCCGACACCTCTTTACAAGAAGACTGACTGGTGGACAAATTACTTGAAGCATTGTCCGCAATCCACGAGATCAGCTGTTCGCACTGTTGTGGTTTCAACAGTCCTCTACGACGTGTCCCTGTAAGTTGAGACATGAAGCTAGGGAGTATATCTCTGCGGCCTTCCACAGCTCCCTCATCAGCAGGTACTGTCTCACCCTGCCCAGGACCACGGCCTCTGCCCCCTGCAGTAATTGAATGCCCACGCCCACGCCCTCGTCCTCGACCCTTAGCCCTGGGGTTCAACATTTTCTGTATATAAGTGTATGATATAAAAAAAATAAAATAAACGGGCCTGGTGTACTGAAACCCTCAAACTTGTTCAGTCTGGTTTAATTAAGTGACGTACAGAAAGTGTCACCTGGACAGAATATACGGATTGGAGTGAGTGTGGTGAACTGTGACACACAGAAAGGTTACATGCAGCTGTGTGAAATGGATTTGTGTCACTGAGCTAAAACAACAAAAAAACTAATTTTTTTTGTATATTTTGTTTTGGATTTTTGTTTTTTTTGGAACGTGACATGCAGAAACTATCGTAGAACTGACTGACACCCTACTGACGGTGGCTATTTAGACTGCGACCCAGACAAATGTCGCACAGAGATTTTTAGGATCAAGCTGTATACGTGACAGGTAGCAAATGACTTGGTTCTATTCTGTGACGTACAGAAAGTGTCACCTGGACAGAATATATGGATTGGAGTGAGTGTGCTGAACTGTGACACACAGAAAGGTTACACGCAGCTGTGTGAAATGGATTTGTATCACTGAGCTAAAACAACAAAAAAACTAATTCTTTTTTTTATATTTTTTTTTTATATATTTTTTTTTGTTTTTTTTGGAACGTGACGTGCAGAAACTATCGTAGAGCTTACTGACACCCTACTGACGGTGGCTATTTAGACTGAGACCCAGACAAATGTCGCACAGAGATTTTTAGGATCAAGCTGTATACGTGACATGTAGAAAATGACTTGGTTGCATTCTGTGACATACAGAAAGTGTCACCTGGACAGAATATACGGATTGGAGTGAGTGTGCTGAACTGTGACACACAGAAATTTTACACGCAGCTGTGTGAAATGGATTTGTATCACTGAGCTAAAACAACAAAAAAACTAATTTTTTTTTTAGATTTTGTTTTGGATTTTTGTTTTTTTTGGAACGTGACGTGCAGAAACTATCGTAGAGCTGACTGACACCCTACTGACGGTGGCTATTTAGACTGCGACACAGACAAATGTCGCACAGAGATTTTTAGGATCAAGCTGTATACGTTACAGGTAGCAAATGACTTGGTTGTATTCTGTGACATACAGAAAGTGTCACCTGGACAGAATATACGGATTGGAGTGAGTGTGCTGAACTGTGACACACAGAAAGGTTACACACAGCTGTGTGAAATGGATTTGTATCACTGAGCTAAAACAACAAAAAAACTAATTTTTTTTTTATATTTTGTTTTGGATTTTTGTTTTTTTTTGGAACGTGACGTGCAGAAACTATCGTAGAGCTGACTGACACCCTACTGACGGTGGCTATTTAGACTGCGACACAGACAAATGTCGCACAGAGATTTTTAGGATCAAGCTGTATACGTTACAGGTAGCAAATGACTTGGTTGTATTCTGTGACATACAGAAAGTGTCACCTGGACAGAATATACGGATTGGAGTGAGTGTGCTGAACTGTGACACACAGAAAGGTTACACACAGCTGTGTGAAATGGATTTGTATCACTGAGCTAAAACAACAAAAAAATAATTTTTTTTTTTTAGATTTTGTTTTGGATTTTTGTTTTTTTTGGAACGTGACGTGCAGAAACTATCGTAGAGTTGACTGACACCCTACTGACGGTGGCTATTTAGACTGCGACCCAGACAAATGTCGCACAGAGATTTTTAGGATCAAGCTGTATACGTGACAGGTAGCAAATGACTTGGTTCTATTCTGTGATGTACAGAAAGTGTCACCTGGACAGAACATACGGATTGGAGTGAGTGTGCTGAACTGTGACACACAGAAAGGTTACACACAGCTGTGTGAAATGGATTTGTATCACTGAGCTAAAACAACAAAAAAATAAATTTTTTTTTTAGATTTTGTTTTGGATTTTTGTTTTTTTTGGAACGTGACGTGCAGAAACTATCGTAGAGCTGACTGACACCCTACTGACGGTGGCTATTTAGACTGCGACCCAGACAAATGTCGCACAGAGATTTTTAGGATCAAGCTGTATACGTGACAGGTAGCAAATGACTTGGTTCTATTCTGTGACGTACAGAAAGTGTCACCGGGACAGAAAATAGTGAGTGTACTGAACTGTGACACACAGATTGGTTCCACACTGCTGTGTGCAATGGATTTGTATCACTGAGATATAACATTAAAAAAAAGGGGGGTTATATATGGCGATAGCTGCACTACTAGTGCCAGCCAGCCAGCCAAGCCAGGAGACAAAAAAAAATGTCTTCTAGCCCTTAGAAGGGCTGTTGGGTTCTTTGTGGGTGATTCCTGCCTAACAGAGAACTAAATGCAGGCCCTAACACTCTCCCTGAAAGGCAGCAGCTCTATCCCTAACAACATCCAAACGGCATCTGAGCCAAGCACCACGGCCAGTCACTAGTATATTCCAGGGTCACCTGATCAGGCCAGCCAACCCCTGCTATCGACATGTAAGGGCCCCACTTGATGCTGGGTGTACCGTAGAGTCTCCTGGCTTGTGATTGGCTGTGTTTATAGGCGCCAAAAAAGCACGATGCGGAAGTTGCCATTTCCTCGAGCATGGCGAGATACTCGTCCGAGCAGCGAGCACTTACGAGTACCCTAATACTCGAACGAGCACCAAGCTCTGACGAGTATGCTCGCTCATCTCTATTCTTCACCTCTTTCTCTTGCTGTTGGGGTTCTACATGGTTCAGCCCTAGGTCCTCTCCTCTCTATACAGCCCCCATTGGACAGACTATCTGTAGATTTTGTTTTTGATACCATCTCTATGCTGACGACACACAACTACATTTCATCCCATGACTGTACTACAGAATACCACTGACTGTCTATCTTCTGTCTCTAACAACATCTTTTAATAGCTGAATTACTTGTGTTTTCTCCATCTACTAACTTGTCCAAACCTGATATTTCTCTTTCTCATTGTGTGTCTTTACTAGAGATGAGCGAGGTTCTTAAAAATTCAATTCTGCTTCCTTGCCGAATTTTACAAAAAAAATTACTTAATCACAAAGTGCATTTCTTTGCAAAATAGTTGGCGCAATGATGGGGAAAAAGTATTTAGTCAGCCACCAATTGTGCAAGTGCTCCCACTTAAAAAGATGAGAGAGGTCTGTAATTGACATCATAGGTAGACCTCAACTAAGAGGGACAAAGTGAGAAAACAATCTAGAAAATCACATTGTCTGATTTTTAAAGAATTTATTTGCATGAAAGTATGATGAAAAATAAGTATTTGCTCACCTACAAACCAGCAAGATTTCTGGCTCTCACAGACCTGTAACTTCTTCTTTAAGAGGCTCCTCTGTCCTCCACTCATTATTTGTAGTAATGGCACCTGTTTGAACTTGTTATCAGTATAAAAGACACCTGTCCACAACCTCAAACAGTCACACTCCAAATTCCACTATGGTGAAGACCAAAGAGCTGTCGAAGGACACCAGAAACAAAAAAGACCTGCACCAGGCTGGGAAGACTGAGTATGCAATAGGCAAGCAGCTTGGTGTGAAGAAATCAACTGTGGGAGTAATAATTAGAAAATGGAAGACATACAAGACCACTGATAACCTCTCTCGATCAGGGGCAAGATCTCACCTCGTGGGGTCAAAATGATCACAAGAACTGTGAGCAAAAATCCCAGAACCACACGGGGGAACCTAGTGAATGACCTGCAGAAAGCTGGGACCAACGTAACAAAGGCTACCGTCAGTAACACACTACGCCACCAGGGACTCTGGACCAGGGATCCTGCAGTGCCAGACGTGTCCCCCTGCTTAAAGCTGAACCCAGACATACCTTTAAATTCACCCAGGCAGCCCGCCTGAACAGGGCATCGGAGCATCTCATGCTCCGATGCCCTCCTTTGCCCTGCCCTAATTAGCGCAGGGCAAAGGCATTTAGCCCGGTTCAGGTGACGTACCGGGCTCTGCCAGGCGGAGGCTTCCGCCTGGCAGTGAGCCCGGTGACGTCACCAGCGCTGATGGGCGGGCTTTAGCTCTGCCCTAGCCAGTAAAACGGCCCATTACAGAAGCCTCCGCCCGGCAGTGTGTTATGTAAACAAAAGAGCCCTTGCCCTGAGATGCTCCGATGACCTGTTCAGGCGGCCTGCCTGGGTGAATATAAGGGTATGTCCGGGTTCAGCTCTGAACCCAGACAACCCCTTTAAGCCAGTACATATCCGGGTCTGTCTGAAGTTTGCTAGAGAGCATTTGGATGTTCCAGAAGAGTATTAGGATAATGTCATATGGTCAGATGAAACCAAAGTAGAACGGTTTAGTAGAAACACAACTCGTGTTTGGAGGAGAGTGAATGCTGAGTTGCATTCAAAGAACACCATACTTACTGTGAAGCATGGGGGTGGCAACATCATGCTTTGGGGCTGTTTCTCTGCACAGGGACCAGGATGACTGATCCGTGTACATGAAAGAATGAATGGGGCAATGTATCGTGAAATTTTGAGTGCAAACCTCTTTCCATCATCAAGGGCATTGAAGATGAAACGTGGCTGGGTCTTTCACCATGACAATGATCCTAAGCACACTGCCAGGGCAACAAAGGAGTGGCTTCGTAAGAAGCATTTCAAGGTCCTGGAGTGGCCTACCCAGTCTCCAGATCTCAACCCCATAGAAAACCTTTGGATGGAGTTGAAAGTTGCCCAGCGACAGCCCCAAAACATCACTGCTCTAGAGGAGATCTGCATGGAGGAATGGGCCAACATACCAGCAACAGTGTGTGCCAACCTTGTGAAGACTTACAGAAAACGTTTGACCTCTGTCATTGCCAACAAAGGATATATAACAAAGTATTGAGATGAACTTTTGCTATTGACCAAATACTTATTTTCCACCATAATTTGCAAATACATTCTTTAAAAATCAGACAATGTGATTTTCTGGATTTGTTTTCTCATTTTTTCTCTCATAGTTGAGGTCTACCTATGATGTCAATTACAGGCCTCTCTCATCTTTTTAAGCGGGAGAACTTGCACAATTGGTGGCTGACTAAATACTTTTTTCCCCACTGTATATATATCTATTATCTAATATATAAAGCTGAGTGTATGTGTATGTCCGCTAAAAGAATCCGCACTGCTGCAGCTACAATCACAAAATTTGGCACACATGTACATCAGGTGTCCGGGAAGGTTTTAGAACAGTTTTCAGCTCTCCAGGACGTACCGTTCCTGAGATATTCCCAAAAAATGCATTAGCCAATAGTAGCCTGGTCACACGACCCTTATCAGCCAATAGAAGCTCACAGGCAGTCTCACACCAGGTTACTATGACAACCTAGCCAGTTCACTGCTGTAGGTCTGCATTAAGTCAGAGCACTGTGGATGACAATGGTAAAGGGGTATTTCGGTTACCATAAATATAACTTATGTTTTAGACTAATTCATCATCAATCATTACCTCATATAATGTAAATTTCACATATTTACTGTTCAGTAGTAATAAATAGAGATGAGTGAGTAGTGTTCGATCGAGCTGGTATTCGATCGAATACTACGATATTCGGCGTGCTCGATTTCTTTCGAGTATAACGGCGATGGCGCACTTAGAATTCGTTTCCCCTCCCACCTTCCCTGGCGCTCTTTTTCCACCAATCACCATGCAGGGGGGGTATGACAGGCACGCTGAGCACGCTGGCAGCGCGAAAACGGCGTCTACATGCATTGGCTGGAAAAACCATGTGACCTCGAATATTAAAAACTCAGCTCTTCCTGCTCGTTCGCATATGCTGCGTGAACTTAGTCAGGGACAGAGGCTGGAGAAGGGAGAGACAGGTTTTAGCTGTTGGACAGGCAGGAGCGTGATTAAAAGCCTTTATCAGGGCTACTATAGTGCAGTACAGTGATAGCTTTACTACAAGATACACTTTACAGAGAACGGCTGCCGTATTCAGGGATAGCTGCTGGAGTAGGGACAGAGAGAGGCATTAGTGGTATATTAGGTGCTCTGCTACATACCAAACTATATTTGGCACTACTGCTGTGTACCTTGAAATATACAATATATAGGCCTTATAATTGGCAACTGTACTGTGCGTTCTCTTGCAAAGTAATTTCTCATACCTGGTGTTCATACACACCGTCTGATCACTTAGTACACGGCTGTGTACCTTGAAATATACAATATATAGGCCTTTCAATTGGCAACTGTACTGTGCGTTCTCTTGCAAAGTAATTTCTCAAACCTGGTGTTCATACACACCGTCTGATCACTTAGTACACGGCTGTGTACCTTGAAATATACAATATATAGGCCTTTCAATTGGCAACTGTACTGTGCGTTCTCTTGCAAAGTAATTTCTCAAACCTGGTGTTTCATACACACGTCTGATCACTTAGTACACGGCTGTGTACCTTAAAATATACAATATATAGGCCTTATAATTGGCAACTGTACTGTGCGTTCTCTTGCAAAGTAATTTCTCATACCTGGTGTTCAATACACACCGTCTGATCACTTAGTACACGCTGTGTACCTTGAAATATACAATATATAGGCCTTATCATTGGCAACTGTACTGTGCGT
>ONZH01000873.1:0-64723 GCA_900303285.1 Rhinella marina
AAGAGGTCTCACCTCTTGGGCCTCCACAATAATTTTTTTAAGAGGTCTCACCTCTTGGGCCTCCACAAAATGTTTAAGAGGTCTCACCTCTTGGGCCTCCACATAAATTTTTAAGAGGTCTCACCTCTTGGGCCTCCACAAAATGTTTTTAAGAGGTCTCACCTCTTGGGCCTCCACAAAATTTTTTTAAGAGGTCTCACCTCTTGGGCCTCCACATAATTTTTTAAGAGGTCTCACCTCTTGGGCCTCCACAAAATCTTTAAGAGGTCTCACCTCTTGGGCCTCCACAAAATCTTTAAGAGGTCTCACCTCTTGGGCCTCCACAAAATCTTTAAGAGGTCTCACCTCTTGGGCCTCCACAAAATTTTTTAAGAGGTCTCACCTCTTGGGCCTCCACAAAATCTTTAAGAGGTCTCTCACCTCTTGGGCCTCCACAAAATCTTTAAGAGGTCTCACCCTCTTGGGCCTCCACAAAATTTTTAAGAGGTCTCACCTCTTGGGCCTCCACATAATTTTTAAAAGAGGTCTCACCTCTTGGGCCTCCACAAAATCTTTAAGAAAGGTCTCACCTCTTGGGCCTCCACAAAATCTTTAAGAGGTCCTCACCTCTTGGGCCTCCACAAAATCTTTAAAAGAGGTCTCACCTCTTGGGCCTCCACAAAAATCTTTAAGAGGTCTCACCTCTTGGGCCTCCACAAAATTTTAAGAGGTCTCACCTCTTGGGCCTCCACAAAAATCTTTAAGAGGTCTCACCTCTTGGGCCTCCACAAAATCTTTAAGAGGTCTCACCTCTTGGGCCTCCACAAAATGTTTAAGAGGTCTCACCTCTTGGGCCTCCACATAATTTTTAACAGGTCTCACCTCTTGGGCCTCCACATAATTTTAAAGAGGTCTCACCTCTTGGGCCTCCACAAAATCTTTAAGAAGGTCTCACCTCTTGGGCCTCCACAAAATCTTTAAGAGGTCTCACCTCTTGGGCCTCCACAAAAATCTTTAAGAGGTCTCACCTCTTGGGCCTCCACAAAATTTTTTAAGAGGTCTCACCTCTTGGGCCTCCACAAAATTTTAAAGGGTCTCACCTCTTGGGCCTCCACATAATTTTTAAGAGGTCTCACCTCTTGGGCCTCCACAAAAATGTTTAAGAGGTCTCACCTCTTGGGCCTCCACAATAATTTTTAAGAGGTCTCACCTCTTGGGCCTCCACAAAATTTTTAAGAGGTCTCACCTCTTGGCCTCCACAAATTTTTAAGTCTCACCTCTTGGCCTCCACAAATTTTTAATCTCACCTCTTGGGCCTCCACAAAATTTTCCATGAGCCTCTGGCCAGCCCACGGCCTCTTCCTGCCTTTTGCGGTCCTACGCATCCCTCAACATCCCCACTGCTTTACCTGCTAGACATGACACTGGGCCAGGTCGGGTCACTGACATCTCAAGCGCCAACAATTTGGGCATTTTAAGGCTTCTGCATGTGTTTGAGTTGTTTTTACATTTTAAAGAAGACATGTCTGACCACATTTCACACACCACACACACAATGACAATTAGGGGTGGGGTCTATTTGCTTTCCCCCTTTGCCTATGCCATCTGTGGTTGTCATAGGCAACGTGATTTTAAAGGGGTGCAGAATTTCATCTTCTTTTTTGTCTAGTTTGGCTTGGGGTCCATGGCAATGTAGAGGAAAGAAGGTTTCCTTGTATGGTCTCACTTTACAGAGAGGTTAGATTGTCTTTGGAGTGTATTGTTGAGAGGCTGTGATAGTGGCGTAATAGTGCGACTTGGGCGCGTTATATGCACCCAGACATGCTTCCCCTGCTGTCCCAGTTGCATTCCAGCAGTGTTGGCATCCTTTTCTGAGGTTTCAGGGTGGACTTGGTGACCTCCAAGTGGTCGAATTGAGATTTCCAAGTGGCGAGCATTTTTTTCCCATAGACTTTAATGGGATTCGATATCCGGTCGAATAGTCGAATTTCGCGGTCTATTCGAATCGAATTTCGAACTTTCGAATATTTCACTACTCGCTCATCTCTAATGATTACCTCTTCTGGCCCTCCTCCAGAAAGTTCTTTCATTTATAGAGAAAGGTCCTGAGTGTCAACATTTATAGCAGGGGTTTCAAATTAACCAATCAGATAATTCCAACTGTTGTAACAAGAACCTATATGCCTCCTTAGGATAATATGTGGAATCAATCATGGTAGCTCTTTGGCGGGAAACCAGAGGAGTTCTTTTTTCCGGAATACATACACATAGTCTATACTGTATATAGCTTGTAGCAGATATTGCAGACTAAGAACGTGTGCTTACAAAAAGCATATGATTCAGAAATGTATAGGAGAGCAATATCAAATGTTGATATAATAATATTTGAAATTATTATTTAACCCTTTTAACATTTTCCATATCAATACACTAGGACACAGCTCTGTCCCCAGCATGCTGATGTCAAGCACTGTCAATCAAGGGAAGGAGGAGTGTGTAGACCACAGGGCTGTTGCAAAAGCAGTGATCTAAGGATTCAGCCCCTCTCCTTGGTGCTCCAAGGTGCTCATTTGAATATGAATAAAAATGCAGATCTCTCTGCAACTGTTTAATATACATGCAAAAGAAAGGTATCATTTTAATCAGCGTCATCAACCCTACCAATTTGCTTTGTTACATAGGATTACTAATGCTGACAGAGGCTCTTTAAATAGGTTCAGTCTACTTCTCCTGGAGATGTCAGATCAGGAGTATCCCAATGGGAATTCAAGGTCAGCTGCTCAGAAGACGGACTCAATGAAGAACTGTGTCTCCAGTTCCTCAGGAGGAGCATCAGAGAAGTACATAAAAACATCAGAAAAGGACCAGTGAATATGGCTAAGCATTAATGTTCGTGGTCAGATTAAATAATTATTTATAATTGACAAGTAGCAAATAAGCTGAGAGCCCATTTGTGCTCATATTTTTCAGCAGCTTGATCTGGATTTTTTTTCTAATGTCCCTGCATTTATATCACTTTGGCTGGATGGTGGACCTGTTGCCTATTTCTTGGAGCCATACCTGCGATTCACCGTCCGCTTAGTGAAATTATTTGTCTGTTTCACTAGATGGACTTCTGTCCTTTTTCAACCTTACTGTGTTACTATCTTACTTTGTAACTAATTTGGGAATATGTCAAAAGCACTGTGGGACACATTTATTAAGACTGGCGCTTTAGTCTTAATAAAGCCACATAGCTGGTGGAGGACCTGCCAAATATATGAAGAGGCGCAGGTCTCTCCATAACTTCGACGCATCCAGTGCTAGTTCTAAATGTAAGATAGCTGTCATGCTGCCTTACAATTAGACCATTTTCTACGCCTAAAACAGGCATAGAAAATTATTAATGAGACGGGCCTGCCGGCCCATCCCCTTCCCCGCCTATACCACACCAACAATTTTAGAACTGGCGTGAGCTGGGAAAAGTTGCAGACTTAAGCACAATTAACTGTTGCGCTGACAACTGCGCCTGAAATACGCCTAATTTAGGTGTATTTCAGATTAATAAATGACCCCCTGTTTGCTGACAAAAGGACTGAATAGACAATAAATTAATCTGGAAGCTATTTTAAAACAAAATAGAATAGTGTTCTTGATTCCACATAACCTTGAACAGAATAATATTGTGAAGAACTAAACTAAATGTAAAAATGTGCAACATACACTTTTTTCTGCAAAATGTCAAACAATATACTGAATTGAAGCAATTTCCGAATACATTTGTCTAAAAACCTATTACCTAGTAACACCGTTCTCTGAATTGATAGAATTGGAAATGAAGCCTATATACCGTACATGTTCCAGCATGAAGGTCTTGGCTCATATAATGGTAGCAGTAATGCAAGGCTACAGTGAAAAGGAATAGAGAATTTTGCATGCAATACTAACAATGTAATATTCAGGAGAGAGGTGGTAGACTGAAAGTCTCTTACATTGCCTGAAATTACACCAGTAGCTCCCTTTTAAACCACTGAAAAGCCATTGAAAATGGTGTTAAGTACTACTGAAGTTTAATTGGACTTTGTAACATAGTTTATAAGGCCAAAAAAGGAATTTGTCCATCCAGTTTGGCCTTCAGTCTAGGGATTTATAAGATGGCACAATAGTTTTTAAACTTCAGGTAACTGAAATATTTTGTGTAAAGTAGCAAATGTCTCAATATAATTTAGATAGTTATTGCATAAGACATAACATATAATGTGTGTGTGTGTATATATATATATATATATATATATATATATATATATATATACACTGTATATAATAAATATCAATGAAGGCAAAGGTTTAAATAGGGTATGCCTTTAAACATTACCCCCCACCCTTGAGTCAACTTCACCAAAGTCTCCATGTTCCAGTGACATCAGACCTAAAGACATGAAAAATAAGTTCAAGAACTGTCAAAACTATGTAATGCATCTATTGCCTATGAAGTCAAACAAAACCTAAAAAACAATCAAGTTCAGAGCTACAGTATATAAAGAAAAAGTAGCAAAAGAGAGAAATGTCAGACATTAATAGAAGGGGTGAAGTCAAAGCAAAATCGATGTTCATGTCTTTAGGAGCTAAAGTGTCCAGTGTCATAAATCCCTATTAGTTATTTCTGTTTGGTTATTCCCTCTCAGTCCACTCCTAAGTTTCAGCACAAGGTAAATTATATGGAACCTTAATTGACTAATGTAATGTTTTGCTTCAAGGAAATACTTTGGCACTGTTAGATAATTTTTCTGCCTTCTTATGGTAGATTTATGTTTGCCAGTTCTTTCTCTGCATTTAGTTGTAGTTTCACCTACATAATAAAGCTCACACTGGGCACTGCAGTAGATAGATCACATAACTAGACTGATGTGTAATGTTCCTTAATATGATAGGTCTTGCCAGTTCTAGAATAGCCTAATGAACTGCCATCGAATGTGGCATTACAATTGTAGCAATTCAGACATCGGGAATTGCACCTTTTCGGTGTAGACAAATATTTGTTTAAAGCTTGAACCTGGACCTACATTTTATCTTGTAGGGATGTCCTTTAAATCACCTGGCATTTTAGAGGCTATAATTGGGGGCTCTTGAAATATCTGTAGATCCAGGTGATTTTGGTGCTTTGGGACCTGGACAGAGCAGAAGGTATGCACTACTGGATTTCCCAAGATGCTGGGGACATGAGTTTTGAGATGAGATGATACATTGTTTTCTCTTCTAATTGAGATTAAAATCAAGGTGATCCATTAGACCATTGGTTTCTAGTATTCTAGTATTTCCAATATTCATCTACATTTGGTTCCATTACTTGTCACACCAATTATGCAATGTAAATATGCAATGTTTTGTACCTGAATGTATACTGGTTCTTGATTGATTTTTTTTTATGTCACCAAGAGAAATTGTGCTTCACTTTAATGTCAATGTCAAACTGGTTCTTCCCTTTGGGACATATTCTGGTTCTCAGGATCTTCCTGCCTGATGGCAGTCGAGGTGCAAGGTTTTACGGTGCAAGGCAGGGTTCATGTTGTCGTGATGCCAGCACCTTGCGGTGCAATTGTAGTGCAAGAAGCAGTCATGTAGAAAATTGTTTCTTTACTGAAGTATTCAAATGCAGACAATTCAGGACAGGTCTTACTTGTAATGGAGCAGCTGTTGTTACACAGGAATGCAGTCTCCTCAGGTGTTACAGGTTTCACAACTGCACAGATAATCATAGGCCAGAAGAGCTTTTTAGATGGTTTAAGCAATCTTCCTGACTCTGCACTTTACTAACTGACTGTAGCTTCCAAGTGTGGAGTGCAATACACTACTTAAGGAAATATTTTCTCTTGCAACCTGTAGGGGCATTCCCCTCCATGGGAGGCAAACTCTTCTACTACATTCTTTCATAGGTTGCTTAGCCACGTTTCCACTTTGGGATTTGGAGGTATATACAGATGCACCAAACTGTACTTTATGTGCTGTACTTTGTTCTCCTAAACACTGTTTCCATATAGTCAAATAAGTCCTTTGTAGACTGCTCACCTCTATAGGTCTTTCTCTTCACTATCATCTGGTCTGATTTAGAGATGTTATGGCTCTATCCTAGGTGGATCCAAGTCCAGGGTGAACTAAAATATTAGCCCTATAAGCTTTACTCTTTGATGGTTTAGACTGGCTATAAAATGTTCTGCACTCTACATATATAGATGGTTCCCCATCTAGTGGTGGCTATGAGATATGGCCTATAATTACTATGTGCTTACAGAAATTTACAGTAAATGCACACATGACATGAAAATTATGTCTGTGCTCTTTTCAAAATAATGCAGCTATTGGAGCCAGAGTTATAGGTGCCAGTGTATACAATCTTGACCAAGGAAACATAAGCAGCAACATAGATTCCACATCACTCCAGAGGATCAAGTAATAAAAAAAAAAGTAGTTTATTTACTCACGTACTACATGGTGAATAAATTACACCGTCTTTTATCAATCCCCCAACATTAATCAGACCTCAGCACAGACCCCAATGTCAATAAGACCCCCAATCAGACCTCAGATCAGACTCCCAATGTTAATAAGACCCCAATCAGACCTCCGATCAGACCCCCAATGTGAAAAAGACCCCCATTCAGCCTTCAGATTAGACCTGCAATGTGAATGGCCCCCAATCAGACCTCAGATCAGAGCCCCAATGTGAATAAGACCCCCCCCCATTCAGACCTCAAATAAGACCTCCATGTTAATCAGTGTTGTGAGCCGACATTGCGCAGCATGAGGTCACAGAGTCCAGTAAACACCACAACATGGCCAGCCCTGCTGGAAAAGACCAGGAAGCAGTGAATACATAGCCCGCACAGGGCTTCCTGGTCTCCCGGTCCATAATGGAAGCATGCATTAATATTCGCCCTAAAAGATGCGCTGACATATAGGACAAAGAATACAATGTAAATATATATATATAAATAGTAGAGTAAAAAAGTTGCAAATTATGAGGCATGCCATATTTGTGCCATAATTTGTGACTTTTAGAGGCATTTTTCAAAAGTGGATATAAAAAGGGGTGAGGCTTAGGGTGGTAGGTTATAGCCCAAGTGTGCGCCAGAGATACACCTAATTTATTAAGAAGCATCTGGGGCAGGGAGATCAAGACTGGCATGTGGGAATATCAGTCTTGATAAATCTCCCCCACAGTTTTCTTGTATTATATTGGAGTATCACTATGTGGGAGTCCCGGCAATGATGTCTTTACAATTCTTCTTTATAATTTCCTTTGCATGTCAAGCAGAGTATACCATCCCCAGACACTAGGAGCAATATCTTTTAAGACTTCTACACCCACTTTTTAATCCTTTCTTGGCACCCTTGATTTTACAGTTTATATTTTATCACTGAGGTACTTTCATTCTAAATTTACATATTTTGAACTCAATATACTCCATTTCTTATTAACGCTTTGGCTTATAATGTATTTATCTGTTATGGTGTTCGCCATCCTATAAGTCCCACCGCATTACACCAAAGCAGTGATGGTACCTTCACACCTAGCAGATTTTGTTGCAGAAATTTCTCATATGAAAAATCAGCCCCATTCATTTGGAAGGGGTTGTTTTGGCGGGAAGCACACACATTTCTGCAAGCCCCTTTCAAGTGGGGATGGAACAGATTTTTAGTCCCAGAAATTTCAGCAACAAAATACAGTATGCCACATGTGAAGGCACCCTAGTGTATGTGCTGCTGAAAAATTATGTACAGCACAAATTTATATGAATACTGATGACTGTTTACTTAATGTATTATGAACATTCCTTACCTTATTATTTATTCATCATTATGCATGTTGCCATACATAAATATTTAATTGCACAATAAAATGAAAACATTAAACTCAAAGAGCTGCAGCTTTGCAATATCTGAGTAATTAAGAATTGAAGACATATATTTTCAGCTAACAGGATGTGATTGTTTTAAACACAGCAATCATGTTAGGTTGTGATGTAAATAATCACCACCAGATTGCAGCCTGGTTTGCGACTCTCTGGTTTGAAGACACTTTGAATGAAATCTTATATTACTGGAATATTGACAATTCCACACATATTATTATCAGAATCACTCCATTTACAACCAGGGGCTATTTAATCAACAAGACTACTGGATTGTGATCAGAAAAAAATACCCTCTACAGCCCAGAAGACACTATTAATAGAATTCAGGTTATATTTAAAGGGGTTGTGCAGTGGGTTAATATTGATGACCTATCCTCAGGAACAGTGTGCAGTGTGTTATGAAAAAAACGCTTGCTACTATTTAATAAAACGTGTACCAAACTGACAACTTGGCATTGTTGACATAGACCTCATAATAAAATATCTGAAAAACGAAAGATCATCCACAAGTGAAAATGTTGGTGGCTGTTGTATTGCAAACAGGAGAAACCGCACAGTAGGCACTACCAGTCCAGCTAGGAATAGTAGAAGCAGCAGGCCACAGTTCTCTCTCACTTCCAGGAGGAACCTGATTATTATTGAGGTTAAAGATGACATTGTGGACTGAATGGCTCACTCATCCTCTCAGTCACAGTAGTATGATGTTGGTCACCTCTGAATATGGCACAGTGATACTCAAAATTGTTTTCCTGCTCATTATAAGCATAAGTGTTTGGACTGCCAAGAGGTGGAGGTTCAGACATTGCCAGAGAATACCATGCATACTTGTGTTGGTGGTAGTAGTAGTTTTAGCACTTGTAGCCACAGTAGTGGTTATAGGGGCTGTGGTAGCCATGGCAACAGTGGTACTTGGGGCAAATACAGAGGAGGGAATCATGAGGGGGCCAAGGAGACCACAATGACATATCGCAGTCTGATAAAAGTGGTGGGGAGGGTCAGGACTATGGCATGATTGTGTGTTGGACAGGACCTGAGAGCCAGATAAGGGTGCTGAGGAGCTGGTGACATTAGAGGAGGAAGGTGGTTGCTGAGGTGGAAACAAAGAGCAGAGGCAACGCACAGCAAAAAGCTCCAAAATAACTAACAGGCCAGATCTACTGGAACAGAAAATGACAGAGGCAGGTTCAGGACAGGTGGGGATACAGAGCTTGTTCCCAGGCCATGCCAACTAAGCGTGGTGTCAGAGGAACCCAACGACTCCTGGCTGGCAGTGTCTGATGTCGCTTGCGACGAAGTAGTAGACGTAGTCCACCATTCAAGGACAGCTGGGTTGCTGGCCAAAACATGGCCTGTCACTGCAACTGCTGCTACCACCCCCACTTCTTCTGATGCTACTCCTGTCAGCTCCAGAAACATTTTGGCCTCTGCTCTTTCCCTTAGAAGTAGGGATGAGCGAACCGAACCGTAATGAACCAGATTCGTTACGAACTTTCCCAAAAGTTCGGTTCGTCACCGAACTGAATTTTGAGAAAGTTCGTAACGAATCTGGTTAAAGTAACGGCGACGCAAAATATACGCATATTTATTGGGAATGTACGCTAATGCATATGAAATATGCATGCCATATTCCATACCCTAAATATACGCATATTTGAGAATGTTCACTACACGCATTAAAGTACGCATTAAAAGTCAGCGGGTGGAACGTACTGAGACTCCAGAGGAGGTGTTGGCTGTAAGCAGTCAACAGAGCCAGGTTGGGGCATCCAGTGCCACACCTGATATCCTGTCCCAGCCACCGGAGGAAAGTAGCAGTGGTCCTGACTTTGATGATGATGTCGCTGATCGGACGTGGCGCCCTCAAGCAGCATGATCCTCAGCATCATAGGTGGAGGAAATAGAGGTGCCACCGACGCAGCAACATCCCACTGTTGCAAGCAACCGAGGCACAAGAGGGAGGGGTAGAAGAGAAGCTACCAGGCAGAGATCACCCTCTCAAAGCCTTGGTCCTGAGAGGGCACCCTCAGGCAGCAGTGGCAGTCAACAGCCAGCAAGACCCCCCCGTGGCTGTCAGCAAACCACGGTCCTCAGTCGTCTGGCAGTTCTTCTGCCTGGGGACAGATAAGCATATCGCTTTGTGCCTGCTGTGCAATGAGAGGGTCAGTCGTGGTAGGGGTGATAATCTCGGGACAACATCCATGCGAAAGCATATGGAGAGGCAACACCAACAGACCTGGAAGAACCATGACCCCAATACCACCTCCTGTCAGGATGCACCATACACTGCAGATCCCATCATGCAGCATCCTCTCACTGGAACTCAGGGCTCGTCAGCCTCAGTTGCCAGCAGCAGCACAGTGTCACTGCCATGTACACCGCTAATGAGGCAGCAATCCCTGACTGAGTCCATGGGCAGACGTCAGGTGTATTCCAGCAGCCATTCCATGGCCCAGAAACTGACCGGACACCTGATTAAGCTGCTGGTGCTTCAGTCCCTGCCCTTCAACCTCGTGGACTCCCAGCCTTTCAGGGATTTCATGGCGTGTGCGCACCCCAGATGGCGAGTCCCCAGCCGCCACTACATATCTGGAAAAGCTGTCCTATCACTGCACAGTTATGTGCAGAAAAAGGTGGGCGACTCATTGGGACTCTCGGTGTCCAAGAGTGTGCACCTGAGTGCTGATGTCTGGTCCTCAAATTATGGGCAAGGGCAGTAGATGTCTGTTACTGCCCATTGGGTCAACATCCTCCCAGAAGACCATCAGGAAGTTGGCCCATTCTTGCCACTGTCACCTCCACGGTGCTTTAGGGGGCCAGCAGCGGGAAGCAGAAGTTCTGCCTCCACCACCTTGCAAACATCCGCCGCTTCTACTGCAGTCCAACCTGCCCCGGTGTCTTACCACCGATGTCAGGCCCGGTGCTCTCAGGCTGTCCTCCATTTGGTGAGCCTGGGTGAAAGGAGACACAGTGGGCAGGAGCTCCTCCGGACCATCAGGGAGGAGGTAGATCAATGGCTGACCCCACGTCAACTAACGGTGGGAAGTGTGGTAGCAGACAATGGGAGGAACATTGTCTCTGCAGTGCAGCAGGGAGGGCTGAGTCATACACCTTGTATGGCACATGTGATAAACCTCATAGTGCACAGGTTTCTTTGATCATTTCCTGCACTACAAGACCTTATGAGGATGTCACGCAGAGTGTGCAAACACTTCAGCCACTCCTACACTGCAAGGAACACCCTGCTCAGGATCCAGAGACAGCGCAGTCTGCCCCAACATCGGCTAATCTGCGACATGCCAACACGCTGGAATTCTGCCCTCCATATGCTGGACCGCCTGTACGAGCAAAGGTCAGCCGTTACAGACTACCTCATGGGGCAATCAGGCAGCTTCATGCCACACTACGACTTCCAAGTCACACACTGGCAGATGATGCATGAAGTCTGCCAATTGTTGATCCCTTTTGAGCACGCGACTTTGTGAGCAGGAATGACTATGGGATCAACGACATCATCCCACTCGTCCATGTTCTGGAAAGTGCGCTGAAAACCATCATCAGCGAGGATTCCCAGGCCACCACTCCAAGACTGAACATCGCCTTGAGCCCAGAGATGGATGAAGTGCAGATGGAGGGTGAGGAGGAGGAAGATGTCCATGCCCAGCCATTCCACACACCGCCACCTGGCTTCTCTGCCTCTAAATCACAGGAGGAGATGGAGGATGAGGTGGTAGAGGAAGCGGAGGAAGACCCCAGCAGACCCTGGAACTATACTTAGGACAGTGGAGAGGAGAGGCGCTCATTGTCCTTGGTGCAGATGGGACGGTGCCTGTGGGAGTGTCTGAGGAGTGACAGCCGGATTGTGGACATCCACCAGAGGGACCAATACTGGCTGGCCACCCTGGTGGATCCTCGCTTCCGCCGCAAAATGGCTGAATTTTTTCCGCCATCAGAGAGGGAGGCAAAACTGGGGTACTACCGGGACCTACTCACCAGACAGCTGGTCTCTACTTACCATCGAGACCAGCCAGGTTCCCAGACAACATCCGCTCGGGGGGGAACCAGCGCGCTCCACTAGTGGAGGCGTGAGAAGTCGCTACAGCCTCCAATCGCTGATGAGCGATTTCATGTAGCCAGCTGCTGAAGAGGGGACACAACACCGGACTCATGGCGTGGACCAGCATGAGCTCACCCACCAGGTCACTGCCTACCTGGATTGTACCCTGCCCCAAAGTGTCACCGACCCCATGCAGTACTGGGCAGAGAAACTGGACATTTGGCCTCAACTGGCAGAGTTTTCTTTGGCTCTGCTGTCCTGCCCAGCCAGTAGTGTCGCGTCAGAGAGGGTGTTCAGTGTGGCGGGTAACATCGTAACACTGCAAAGAACGAGGCTCTCACAGTGTTGAGATTTTTTGACTTTTGTAAAGATGAATCGTGCCTGGATTACATCGGATTATACCAGTCCCCTGCCTGATGTGAATGACTAAGTCATCAGTCACCCGTCTTGCATGGCAATCCGTGTGTCCAAGAAAATGACCTTAAGATTCCAAATATGTGCCCAACGTAAAAATCCGTAATTTAACTTATTAAGTAATGTTCCCCCCTTAGACCCTAAATTTAAAAAAAAAATCACCTTAAAAATTCCCTACTTCATTCTGATACACTTAAATAAACAGAACCCCATCTCCAAATTTAATGCCCATGGTGTGTTGGCCATTTAACATCTCCACACCAGCTTAATGCCTCACACCGGTGCACCGTCCAACCCATACCCCAAGAACAGAACCATCCCTAAAATAATCCCCACGACTATGCTTCACAAAGTGGGGATTTCACCTTTTGTGAACTATAGCCATGGGGTTCTATCCCTGGCACCCGTGCCAAGGAACACTACTCACCGTTTTGTGAGCGGGTACTAACTATTCTTGAGGTATTTTGTTGATATCATGAGAGTAGTAAAATCTCGCACTGCAAATCCCAATGGGGTTCTTCTCTGTGCGAATGATTTCACGCCTCTCATGCAGTCACACGTGGAATAAGGCTGTCTATGGGGTATATATCACGGAGGCTGCTGTCCTTCAGCTGTGATATAAAAAACCTCCACAGTTAGTTACAGCAACAAACAGTTGCTGAAAGGCAGGTTAACTTGCCTTATTTATGAGTGCCTTTACAATGGGATGCTTTTTTGGGGTTCTCTGCTGCCTAAAATCCACAGCGCATCGTTGGCTGATTTTATGCCACCTTCAGTACTATGGGGCTGGACGCAAATACCCAGTTCAGCGCAGAACTGCGTATGTCCGGACGGCACCATAGTACTTAATGCCATTTGGTGAACGATATAAAAATGCCCTGTGGATTTTACATAGCAGACCCGCAGCCACATGTGAAGGTACCCATAGGGTGAGGTTTTTTGGGAGTGACCAAAGAGAGGGCGGGAAGGTCACTCCCATACCCCATCAGGGGTTTTTCCCCTACCCACTTTAAAAGATAAGTCCAGGCAATTAATTACTTTCTGTGCCCTTACTTGACCCAGAAACTTAGGCCCCATTCACACGACCGTAAGTGAATGGGGCCGTATCTATCCGCAAAAATTGAGGATAGATACAGCCCCATTCACTTCTATGGGGCCAGGAGCGGCGGCAGGGAGCTAGCTACATTCCGCGGCTACTATTAAGAAAGTGCTATAGTTGTCTGTGCGCATGGACAACTATAGGCATTTTCAATGGGGCCGCCCAGCGTGTTGCACGGACAACTATAGTACTTTCTTCATAGGAGCCGCGGCATGGAGCTAGCTCCCTGCCGCCGCTCCCGGCCCCATAGAAGTGAATGGGGCTGTATCTATCCTCAATTTTTGCGGATAGATACGGCCCCATTCACTTACGGTCGTGTGAATGGGGCCTTATAAATTGCTCGGACTTATCCTTTAAGCCAGTTGGTGACAGCACTAAAAAAACACAAAAGCATACATCCATTGGGTTGGGCGCTGCACTCGGTTAGGACATCAAACTGGTGTATCAAAGATATATATATATATATATATATATATATATATATATATATATATACAGCCATAGGCCCAGATTCAACAGGTTTGACACCAGAGTAGTTGCGTCAGTTTGTAAAGCGAGTGCCTGTGAGGTGTCCATTTCATGAAAATTGGACACGTATTTTTGGATAATGGAACTGGCATAAAGCCTTCTTGAATCTGTGTCTTTTTAAATGTCCTTTCTTCACCTCATGGATTCTGTGGGTGAGGTTGTCTGTCTATTTCACCGTATCCGTATCCTACTAGACTAGCTGTAATGTTAGAGGGTTTTTTTTAGCGTTGACTGTCCTGTGCTGAGCTACAAAAGATAAAGCATAAATTTAGATTCTATTTTGAAGACAGAAGTTCCACCAATTACACTTTTGAATTTAGCGGATGCCGAGGTGCCTAAGTGAAGGCGTCTATGACTGACGAGCGGTGGTGCATTAAAGGGTTAAAAAACTCAGCCTGCAGCAAGGGGAAAAAATGGTTCTGCCCGCGGGGGTGTTTCTCTTGTGGACACTGTTTCTAATTACCAGCAAGAGGGTGTTTCTTTTAACCAACACCCCTGCGTCCTGGTTGGCTGAGGTGGTGGTAGCGGCTAAGGGGTTAAAAGGATGGCCCTGATAGGGGGACGGCCTCTTTCTCCAGCATCTTCACTGAAAGCTTCCCACCCTCCCTTACCCATTATTTCATCATTTTCTTTACTTTTTCTGATTCATTTCTGGTTTGTTTCAGTGTTTTACATTGCAAGTCACAGCAGAGGTCGGTTGACGATTTCAGACGGAGAAGAAGGCAGACATGCCCACAGAACTCTGTGGGACATAGTGCTTCAATACTCCGGGTTATGGTGTTTATGGTCAACAAGTTGAAGTTTTGGAATAAGATAAGAAAATAAAGCTGTGACCGACCGTTACCCAACTTAAGGTGTTGTGTGTTTTATTGGCCGGCTATGAGGGTGGTTTGGTGGGGGGTTTAGAGAGTTCAGTCTCGGCAGTTGCAGTGCCCGGGGTGCCGTGGTTGCTACGGGGGCGACCCTTTCCCCCTCCAGGGCCCTCTAAGGTGATTTTCCTTTATGTCCCAGTGGTAGGAGTGCCAAGGGGTATTTAGGCCACTTAAGTCTTTGGTGGGATTGTCACGGTGTTCCTACCTCGTGAGATGAACAGGCCCTAGGCGGTGGCTCCGGCTGCAGAAAATTACTAGTATTAATAATTGAGGGTCGTCAGATGGGAATGATGCACAGACTTTTGGGAATGGTCCAACATAGTTTTATTGACTTAACTTTGAATGCAAATAACTGAGTTCATCCTTCAGCTTGGTGTCCAGCAAGTGCAGCTTATTGCTTATACTTGGCAGATGCTTGGAAATTCAAGTTTCAGGCTTCCTGTTCTAAGCTGAGGTTACCTCTTAAGTCTGGCTTCCCTTGAGAGTATTGGTGTGCCATATTGCTGACTATATTACTCTGTCTTTAGGGTACAGCAGAGCTGAAGGTGCTCTGCTGTCCTGCACATGTCCTCCCCAATCAGGGTACAGGGGACAACTCCCTGACTAAACTGTCATTTCCTCCTCACTGCAGGAAGTTGGAAGAACTTAACTTCTCTCCAGCAGAGGGGGTCAGAATGGACTAAGGACCGTACCATTCTGGTAAAACTACATCTGAATCTGCCATAGTATTTACTGACACCTGCTGGTCCACCAGATACATATAAATGACATTACATACAAATATAGACTATTGTGCTACTATGCTGGTACGTTCCTGCCTTGTGAGTAGGGTGTCCGATCTCTGTTATCCCCTCTCAGCAGATGAACAACCTATGTAAACTGCACTAAGCAACCATTTCTGACTGACTCTGAATATTCTGGCCACGAATACCAAAGAAAGCATGGGGGTGTCTTCACTCTGTAATCCCACCATTGTGAAATGATAAGCCCGCAAACGGAAGGGTGGCTTCATTCTGTAATCCCTTCCAAGCACCAAAGCCTGATAATGCTTTACGCTTTGTCACCTTGATGTCTATCAGTAGCTGCAAGTTATTTTTTTCCTGGAGGCGGTGCTCAAGGCCTCAGGACATAGTGAACTAGGAGGAGGAATCTACCTGTCCTGCCAGAGTTCCAGTGAGAGACTATTCTCTCCTGACACATATAAGACACATCTATAGCAGCGAGGATAACCCTGAAGGAATAAGAGAAAACTGCTTGTGGCTCTGACACCTGGCTACCATGAACCGTTAGTGTGAAACGCCCTCAGAGGCAGCATATATATCTGAGGTAGAGACAAGTAAGGTGCTAACTATCTGGCTAAGTGCATGACCATACATTAAAGTGCATTGGAGGACACATTGTGGCACCTGCAAAGAAACACACACAATGGGCAATATTCTTGATCGTTGCTGAAAGGTAAAATATTAGTGCAAACATTTAAGTGCAAATATATTAAAGGCATAATATAGGATATCTGTGGTTACATTCAAGTCCATCTTTTCTTCTTCTTTGGCTTGAGACTGGAACAAAGTCCCAAATTCAATTGAAATTTGTAATCCACATGGGTAATAAAATAGGTTATAAATAGCTGAAAAGGTTTCTTGACAAACCCTTTTAAAAGTGATTTCCCAACAACCTGAAAAGGGGGGAAAAAGGATGTGGTGCGCAAACATGGCGCATCTTGGATTATTGCAGATGGGGGAGTCCAGCCACACGTGTCCATCATGGTGGACACTTAAAACACGGGCAATACAACAAATTAAAACACAGCCAACAGGTTCTCACCAGTCAGGGCTCAGTCCACGGGGTGGCTCCCATTAGTCCTGCAGTTCTTTGAGAGTACTTGAGTGCGGGCTCCCCTTAGTGGAAAGCCGGCACATCCTCCTCGTCGCTGCTGGAGCTGAACGACATAAGAGGGCGCTCCTGCCTCTGATAGGCCTCACGGTAGGCAGCGGCCATTCCCCAGCGTCCTCTTAAAGATAGATGTGGCACTGGTCGGGGCAGGGTCCCAGTGGTCACACTGGTGACTGTGGTAGCCATTTTGGAACGGACCCTGTAAGGCCCAGATGCTCCTGCCGGGCCCACTGGCGACCGAACCTCGGGTTGTAGAGGCTCGGCCAGAGGCCTACCCCGGGCAACAGATTGGTCTGCTGGTGCCTCCTGCATCAGGTGGTAGGTGGCCAGGGGGTTGAAAATAAATTTGCTGCCTGTAATCTGATCCACCTGGAACGCTGGCGGTGGAGGAAGCTCGGGAATGAGTTGCTCCGGCTCGCCGAGAAGAGGTCTTGCTCCTGGCTGACTGTCTCCTGCTTCATCCTCTCGTGGACGGTGAGTAAGGGTGGCGGTCGCGGAGTGATCTTCCCATTCCTCTTGAGGTGCCTCCGGCCTCGGTGGTCTGGTGATGACCTTCACCCCGGTGGCAAAGGGGCCTTGTAGGCTCTTCATAGGCGTGAATTCTACAAAGTCGCCCGCATGGAGGTTGTGTCGTGCTGGAGGGAGGTACGGCCTCTTCACGGAGCGACGATTAACGTAGAGCTCCTCAGCGGACTCCTCGTCTGTGATGAACCCTACGCCACGGTCCACGCTAAACCAAAGCACAGTCCCGGTGCGCCTTTCAAGAGTCGGGTCACCACGTCGGGGATGTTCCAGCACCTCGACCACCCACTCTTCTACAACCCTTTTATAGTCCCACAGGGTAGTAACATTTTTAGTTACCGCAGCAGGAACGATGGGGTTCTGTCGGAGGTCATTATGAAGGGGCTTAGGCGAGGTGGGGACTCCGGCCACTCGGTTGTGGACTTCCTCTGCAGGCCCGGCCGTTTCGACTCGGACTTTGGTCCGGACGTATGGTGCCTTCCTGAGGTGCGCTGGTTGTGTCCATCTTCGGGACCACGTGTGCGGCCTCACTTGCAGGATCTCCAGCTGCTATCACCGGTAGATGAGACACTTCGGGGTTCGGCACCAGCTGTGCCTTGCGGATAACTTGGCCCAGGCGAACCTCCGCTGGTCTAGGTGTAGGCTCATATGGGTCAGTGCCCCAGACCATATCCCCCCAACTAGGGCCACGCTGACGGGACGCCATGTTGTCTCTCTCTTTCTTCGCATACACCGGAGATGAAGGAGGAGCTAAGGGGGTGGAGTCTTCGCTCTCAATGCTCCCCACAGCAAGTTCCTGGCGGGCTGGATTGGATTTTCCCGCGCTACAGGGGGCCGTGCCATGGTTTTCCCGCTCTTGAGGGGATGGTTTCTTTGCTTCAGCATGAAGAAGCTGTGCCACTAGTGAGAAAATGGCGTTGTTAACTCTTCTGGTGCTGGCGCGCAGCGTTTTGCGCCGTCTGCACCGCAGCAACTGTGTCAAAGTCATTTTTCAGTAGACATCTATCAGGTTTTCTGACTAATTCTTTGGCCTTGTAGATAAAAGGCTATTAGTTTAAAGTCTGTTTTAGGGATGGTTGAGCTGTGGCCTTAACGGTACTGGCACTTCAGACTGATCCTGTTCGTGACGCTAATGCGTACATATTCAGTTAAGTAGCGTACTTTTGACAACGCTAGACTGTATGTTCGTTACTTGAGTAGGAATGTTCGCAGACGCAGCGTATGAGTATGCTGATGCGTACATATTCAGTTAAGTAGCGTACAATTGACAACGCTACACTGTATGTTTGTTATTTGTGCGGGAATGGTCGCATTAGCGTACGCATTAGTGTAAATTCTCAAATATGCATATATATTGCGTCGCCATTGTTGAAGTCACTTGGATTTTTTCCACTTTTTTCATTGTAATAGCAACTGCAAGTAAACGAAACTATACCCTATCAGACTCCCATTATTGTAGAAGCAATTATTCAGCCGTTATAGCAAGGTTCGTTTTAGGTTCGGTTCGTACGAATCCGAAATTCAAGAAAGTTCGCTGAAGCGAACCGAACTTTTCAAAAGTTTGCTCATCCCTACTTAGAAGGGCATGTCACTTGTCTGTCCAACATACTGTATATTAAAAGAAACTGCAAAGGTAAATGAGCAATAGTATGAGGCCGCAATTTCTCACCAACTCCACAACTAGGGATTAACGGATATATTTACATGCAATATTATTTAAGCATCATAAAATCTGTAGTATCAGGCCGCAATTTCTCCCCAAAATCAAGGAAGAATGGATGTACGTACTTATATATAAACTAAATATGCCCCAAAACTGGTTGTATCTGAGAGCAATTTAAACCCAGAAGCAAGGATCAATGGATGCACTTATAGAGGCTCTGTCACCATTTTGTAACCTATGTAATTACATACATAGGCACATAGGTATATTAATCCTCTCCCCTGACATACCTTTATATCAGAGAATCCATCAGCCATTAGCCCAGAAAAGTCACTTTTATGAATATGCAAATTAGTCTACATCGAAAGCGATTGCAGTGTTCGGTGCTGCAAGCATAGTGCGCACACGCCGTACCCTGGATGAGGGCGCAGGCGCAGCATTTCAGCGCTAGACCAGAAGGGTCTAGTGCTGTCCATCAAGAGGCATGGGGGCGTGTTTAATGGATGAAGGGCGTGTTTAGGAGCCGGGAGGCCGTGGCAGATGCGGTGCTCGGATGAAAAGAGCACGCCTCCTGGTGCTCCGAAGACTAATTTGCATATTTATAAAAGTGACTTTTCTGGGCTAATGTCTGATGGATTCTCTGATATAAAGCCAAATGTCAAGGGAGAGGATTAATATACCTATGTGCCTATGTATGTAATTACATAGGTTACAAAGTGGTGACAGAGCCTCTTTAAATATAAAATAAAAACACCCGAAAACTTGTATCAGACCATAATTTCACCCCCAAATCAAGGTTGAATGGATGTACTTATATATTTAAACTAAATACACCCTAAAGCTGGCTATATCGGACCACACTTTCATCCCAGAATCAAGGATGAATGGATGTACCTATAGATTTTTTTTTTTTTTAAAGGGAACCTGTCATCAACATTATGCTGACCTCACTGAGGGCAGCATAAAATAGTGAGAGAAATGCTGATTTCAGTGGTGTGTCACTCATGAGCTAAAAGTAAGTGGTTGCCAAGAACCAGCATCTTAATCATTGCAGCACAGGCCTTGAAAAGAGTCAAATCTACTTGAGAAGAGTCATGGTTATTCAGAATCTCCTGCTCTCCCTGCCCACCTGCTGCTGATTGGCAGTTCTCTCCTAGAGAGAAAGGGAGAAAACTAGGTAGAAGACTGTCAATCACCAGCAGGTGGGCAGGGAGAGCAGGAATTCATGAATAACCATGACTCTTCTCAGGTGGCCATGACTCTTTTCCACTCCTAGTCTGCAATGATTGTGAAGTTGGTTCTTGGCAAACACTTACTTTTAACTTTTTTTTTTAACTTAAAATGACAGACCACTGAAATCAACTTACCCGTCTCTACTTTATTCTGCCATTAGTATGGGCAGCATAAAGTTGATGACAGGTTCCCTTTAAAAACACCCGAAAACTTGTTGTATCAGACCACAATATGACTTCAGAATCAAGGATGAATGGATGTACTTATGCATAAAATAAAAACACCTGAAAACTATCAGACCGCAATTTCACACTAATAACAGAATCAAGGATTACTGGAATTACTAATGTATCAAAGAATGTAAAAAAACCTAAAATCTGTAGTATTAGATCACTTTTTGTAACCCAAATTAGTGCAGCAAGGTGTAATAGAATAGCTCCTATTACCCAGGCTTTACACAGTGCGATTGGTCCCTGCTCTCTCCCTATAGTGTGGATAATGCTTCCCTATTATATCCCTACATTAGGTATAATCTTTCCCTGAACTGCTCATTAGTTACTATTCCACAATAAAGTTGTTCCTAAACACTGTCACTAGTGCCTGTCAGGTCTCTCACTGCACTAAGTTCACTGTAAAATGGTGTAAACCGAGCAGGGTGAGGGTTTTTTTTATAGGGCTGTGCCATCACAGTGGCTGGCTAGCTGCTGATTGGCTGGCTGACTGCATGCATGGCATTGTGGGTGATCCCTCATTCTAACATGTGCAGCAGTCATTTTAGAAAAAATAGAAAAATGAATCCAGCCAGCAAAGGAGGCAATAAGGACAATCACAATACATTAGTAACTGCCTTGTTTTAACTTGATGATAAATGCTCTTTGCTGAAGTGAGACAACCCCTTTAACATTCACAGGTAAGTATATTTATAGGGGAAGAAAATCACACCACAATTTGTTACATATTTTCTTCTGAATACAGAAACACCCCATATGTGTTTGTAAACTGCTTTATAGGCACACAACAGGGTTCAGGGAAAGGAAGAAAGGAACATATGGCTTTTGAAGGGCAGTTTTTTCAGATTTGTTTAATTTATGTTTGTATACCATCTCACAAACTATAGTATCTCTGGACCTTAGAGACCTAAATAGTGGAATGCTGCTGTAATAGTTAACCACAAAGCGGTGGAAACTCTTGTCCAGCAGTTACCCTCAATTTAAAATGTACAGTATAAAGGTCTATGCAAAGGGTTTTTGTTTTTTTAAAGGTGTCAAGAACTGGCCTAATTTAAAATAGACGATCAAATCTTGGGTCATTTTGTAGCAAGCATTGTACCTTATCATTACAATGCAAAAATTCAGAATTGCTTTGTATCATTTCCAGGTCTTGGCCGTACTGCATATTGGAGTGTGGTGCAAAACATCTGTACTACAATCCTGTTTTAAATCTATCTGTTCTACAAGGCTGATATACAGCACAAATCCCCAAAATGTCATCATCTCTGCTGCATTTATTGGGGTCCAACTAAGGTGTACAGCAAATTATGATGTTGGATGTTTGGCAATAAATTGTTGGCCATATAAATTAATTTAGGTCACCATTAAATTTACAAAATCCTCAGGAAATTTTTTTTTTTTTTGGAAAAAAAAAACCAATTTCTGTGAACCCCTCAGTGTCAACCTGTATTCCTGACTTGCCCGCAAACTAAGGAATTTGAGGCTGATAATCCTCAAGGGTAGGGTCCATATGGAATCACTCTGGTGGGCTGCCTCTGTTATCCTGGGGGCCTTCCTGAGGGTCCTTGATTACGCGATGACGATGAACAAGAGAAGGAAGAGGACATGAGGAATGTGGGATGATGGTGTATTCATCCTTAGTTGAATATTGCCTTTGGGATGAATGTCATTGTTTTTGGGGTGTGTAAGGTTTGTGATTCAACACATGTAAAGTGTGTATTTATTTTATTTATTTTCAGGCGTTTGTATTTAGTGCTTTTACACATGAATGTGCTGTAATAAATTTGAAAATAAATTTAGGGGAAAGAAAAAAAAGAAAAGAAGAAAAGAAAAAAATTTGCAACAAAAAGTAGTCTTTCCTACACCAAAAAAAAAACCTGCATGGAAAACTGAAAAATATACTGTATAGTACAATTATAATGTACAGGGGGGGGGGTGCAGTTGACCCAGACAACAAACTGCAAGGGGTGCCAGACAGCAAATCGCTTCTTGTGCTGTTCTATCTCACAGGCATTATTGTGACCTCTTGCATTGGGTCTCGTGGGATGACATGGTGGTGCGACACAATAGGGCATGAAGATGTGTTTGTGACTGCCTGTGCCGGGACATTGAAACTCAGGCCACAGTTGGTGATGGAGAGTGGAACAGAGATGAGTATTTTTTTTAATGCATGTACGCTAATGCTGGGGGCACTATGGGGGTGGAAGGAGCATTATAAATACTATTGTGGAAGAATTGTATCTTCTAATAATAGAGTGGGCATCTTATATGTAGAGAATGCGAGAGAGGGAGGTTGTTATATATGCATACTAATAATAGAGAGGGGGTCATTATATATCCTAATATTACAGAGGGGGTGTTATATGTAGTGGCACTACAGGGGGAAGTATAATACAGGGTACACTATTGGGTCATTATAACTGCACGATGCACTTTAGTGGGTCTTCATAAATAGTGGGTCTACTATAGAGAGCTTTATTACTACCGTGGTCTCTATAGGGAGCTTTATTACTACTGTGGACCATATAAAGATGCCTTATAGAGGGGCCTTGTTACTGCTGGGGGAACTATAGGGGGCCTTATTTTTATTAGGTGCCCTATGGTCACATTATTAATATTGGGGGCACTGTGGTGGCATTATTATTTGGCACAATATGGGGGCATTACTAATGGGATTGCTGTATATTTGTGTCCGGCATGGGAAAAACCATGTAAGTCAATGGTGTCAGATCTGGCACCCATTGACTTACAATGGTTTTAGTGCCACCTTAAGACCACCATGATAACTTCTTCCAACTGAGTCTTTTACCTGCAGAGTTTGGCTACTTTTGCATACAGTATGCGTTTTTGCTGAACGGTTTTGAGATCGCCATGAGATCTCAAAACCACACAGAACACATCCGTTTGAATAATACAACTGTCTCCTTTCATTCAGAACAGATTTCTGAATTATGTATTATATCAAAAATTAACATACCAGTGAATGAACATTAATATAGTCAACACTTTTAACTACCTGGCTGTACTCCTCAATAATAAGCTGGACTGGGCAGATAAAATGGACACACTATTCTGAAAAGGCCACAGCAGGGTTTTATATGCTTAGGTGGCTTAGAGCGTTTGGCGTGCAGAGGGTGCTTCTTAGGGCCTTGTTCAACTCTGTGGTGGCATCAGCGTTCTTCTTCAGAGTGGCCTTCTGGGGTAGCAGCATCTCAACCAGGGAGAGGAAAAGACTTGAAAAACTGATTAGAAGGGCCAGTCCTGCCCTGGGGAGCCCCCTTGAACCAGTGCAGGTGGTAGATGAGAGAGGGATACTATCCAAGTTGATCTCCATGCTGGAAAATAACTCCCATTCTATGCATGAAACAGTGATAGCATTGAGCAATACCATCAGTGACCAACTGCTTTGCCCCAAGTGTGAGAAGGAGCCCTATCAGAAGTCATTCCTACCTGCTGCTGTTAGGTTGTACAGCTAACACCGACCAAGCGGAGATGGACTGCACTCATCGCCTATGGGTTCCTGTGAATATCATTCCATCGAGAGACTGAATGCTATGAGCTGTAAGATCTATATCCCTTAATTTTTTATTTTTTACATTTTTTTAAAATCTATACCCTGTACTATAATGCCTTTATTTTGGAGTTTTTGTATTCTCTGAGTTGCTGTTACACTGTGAGTTTCCCCATGGTGTGACTATTAAAGGATTGTCTTATCTTAAGTAATTCTAGTAGGCCTTGTTTCTGTAATTGGGGTGAAATAGTCATCTAATACCACTGATTTTGGGGTGTTCACATTGTTTTATACATAAGTAATTCCATTAGCCCTTGATTCTGTAATTGGGGTGAAATAGCGTTCTAATACTACTGCTATTGGGGTGTTCACATTGTTTTATACATAAGTAATTCCATTAGGCCTTGATTCTTGGTTGGGGTGAAACAGCATTCTAATACTGCTTTTAGGGTGATCACTAGCAATCTATGTGAAATCAGCAGACGGTGTAAAAGGAGAGAGCTCTTTCACACTATAGTAGAATCTTAGATCACTGCACGGTTAAGTACATTATACTTGATGCTAACATTGACCTGTAAGGCTGTGTTCACACTTCAGTTATTTGGTCAGTTTTTGACCTGTAACTGACCAAATAAGTGAAATGGGAACTTATTCTAAGAGTGATGACTGTCACCTACCTGTTTTACTGACGCACAGTAACTGTTTCACTACCACAGCAGACTAGCTATACATGTTTTTGCAATGCACAGTGATGTAAAACGAGATACATGCTTCCTGCAGCCGGGTAACAGCTGATTTATGACGTGCTTCGTCACAATTTAATTTTGGATCTAATCACATTTTTGGGAAAAATTCGGCGAAGGGTCCAAATAAAATTAGCAAAAACGTTGCTCGTCTGTAACCACATAATGATTTTTAATCCTGTTGAGATTTCGATTGCCTGATGAACAAGCATTTGCTCTTTCATCGGGTAATCACTGGCAGTATAACAGGCATCATTAACAAGTCTTACTACTAACATTCTTTAGTGATGATCTGGCAGTCTATCAGCCAGTCTAGGGGGGCGGAGTCTGACTGAGCTCGAGGGTGGTTGCTTGAAGAGAGCTCTCCTGCCAACAGACTCACCAGAAGCCTTTATTAGCGGCATTTTCCCACAGCATAGGGAGAGTAAACAACAAGGAGAGGGGCAGAGACCCGGGCAATACCCCGAAGGGGTCGAGATTGCAGCCAGACATGGAGAAATTTCTCCAGAAACACGCACCGAAGTCCTCAACACAAGTCGCTAAGATGGCAGCGCAGCTACACGAGGACAACCCGCCTAGCGACCTTTCTGATTCGGAGAGCCTGATGGAGCGAGAAGAGCCTGGTGAGTCTTCTATGATAACTAGAGACTTTCTGCAGCTGGCATTAAAGAAGGCATTAGCCCCTATTGCGATGGACATTGCTGATATAAAGGCTGACGTCCGCCATATTGGTGAGAGAGTTCTCGCTCTAGAAGAATCGCAACAAGCTATGCTAACTTTTGACAGGGCGGTCATGGATGCTGTGACAGAGCATACTAACTATATAAATGATTCTCTGCTCCTTTTGGAGGATCAGGAGAATAGGAGCCATAGAAAGAATGTACGTATCAGAGGCTGCCATGAGTCAGAGGGCACAGAAGATACTATGGCAGTGACTCACCGCCTCTTTGCTGCTCTCCTTGGATCCAACATAGCTGATGCATTACTATAGAAAGGACCCACAGGGCTCTACGCCCAAAACCACCTCCTGCAGAAAAACCGAGGGACATAATATGCGGCCTCCTCTCCTTTTGTGATACCTCGGCCATACTTACCAAAGCCAGAGAAGTGGGTGATATCTCATTGAGGGTGCTCAGATTCAAATATTTCAAGATATTGCTCCCTCTACATTGCAGAAAAGAAGAATTCTAAAACCACTCACGGATAAACTGAGGGCGGCGAAGATACCTTACAGATGGTTATTCCCGTTTGGTTTGCTTATTGCACATGGCAACAAGCGAATTGCAGTGAGAAACCCGGATGATCTACCTTCATTATGGGACACTCTGCGCTTGGCGCCAGTGGACGTTCCCTCATGGCTGCCGCTTGCTGGTGTTCCAGCCTTACCATCGCTTCCAGGTACTTCACATTGGGAAACGGCAAAGTCTCAGAAGATATTCAGACAGAGAAAGTCTCTTACCAAGGACAGCAACACCTGAATTGTCATGGACGATTTTTGATTCATCTGGGGTAACATATATATGACATGATAAGGGCTTGAACAACATGTCTCTCCCCCTCCTCTATCCTCTTCCTGAACCTTGCTCTTCTCTTCTCATACCTCATCCCTTCCCCCCCCCCACCACCATTTCTACTCCATTTTTCTTCTCTCTTAATTTTCTCTACCCTTACTCAGTTTGTGTTCAAGTGGGCAAATGTCTCCTTATCCTTCCTCAACCGAACAGGCTTCAGAGTGGGAGTCTGTCCGATCAGGCTTTTTGCGTGATATTTCATCCCCGCTCCCTGCATTGCTCCATTAGGAGCCTAAGTTACATTGTGCTTTATATTGGCACCTCATATCATAGTAACATAGTAACATAGTTTACAAGGCTGAAAAAAGACATCTGTCCATCCAGTTCGGCCTGTTTTCCTATAAGTTGATCCAGAGGAAGGCAAAAAAACCCTGTGAGGTAGAAGCCAGTTTTCCCCACTTTAGGGAAAAAAATTCCTTCCCGACTCCAATCAGGCAATCAGAATTACTCCCTGGATCAACGACCCCTCTCTAGTAACTATAACCTGTAATATTATTACCCTCCAAAAATACATCCAGGCCTCTCTTGAACTCTTTCAGTGAACTTACCATCACCACCTCCTCAGGCAGAGAGTTCCATAGTCTCACTGCTCTTACTGTAAAGAATCCTCTTCTATGTTTGTGTACAAACCTTCTTTCCTCCAGACGCAGAGGATGGCCCCTCGTCACAGTCACAGTCCTGGGGATAAATAGATCGTGGGAGAGATCTTTGTACTGACCTCTGATATATTTATACATAGTTATTAGATCTCCCCTCAGTCGTCTTTTTTCTAAAGTGAATAAGCCTAATTTTGATAATCTTTCTGGGTACTGTAGTCCACCCATTCCAGTTATTACTTTAGTTGCCCTCCTCTGAACCCTCTCCAGCTCTGCTATGTCTGCCTTGTTCACAGGAGCCCAGAACTGTACACAGTACTCCATGTGTGGTCTGACTAGTGATTTGTAAAGTGGCAGGACTATGTTCTCATCACGGGCATCTATGCCTCTTTTGATGCAACCCATTATCTTATTGGCCTTGGCAGCAGCTGTCTGACACTGGTTTCTGCAGCTTAGATTTCTGTTCACTAAAATTCCTAGGTCCTTTTCTATGTCAGAGTTACCCAATATTTTACCATTCAGTATGTACTGGTGACTTGCATTATTCCTTCCCATATGCATAACTTTACATTTGTCAGTGTTAAACCTCATCTGCCACTTCTCTGCCCAAGCCTCCAGTCTATCCAGATCCATCTGTAGCAGTGTACTGTCCTCTTCTGTGTTAATTACTTTACACAGTTTAGTGTCATCTGCAAAAATTGATATTTTACTGTGCAAGCCTTCTACAAGATCATTAATAAATATATTGAAGAGAATAGGGCCCAATACTGACCCCTTAATTTTCTCTTTCTGGTTTATGTTATTTATGTTAATTGTTCTAATGTTTTGCCAGGCTATAGGAGATGTCTCCCATGCGTATATCTTTCATGATGGATAATTTACAGATTACTTTCACATCCTTTAATGTCAAGGGTTGTAATTCGCCGATTAGGCGGAGTCGTTCATTTCAATTGTTGAGGAAGCTTAGCTCTGATGTTATAATGCTGCAAGAAACTCATTTTAAGCAGGGGAGGATTCCTAACCTCACACGCTCAGGTTACCATACTTGGTTTCACGCAGGTACTGACAAACCGGCATCTAGTGGCGTCAGTATTGGGTTTCATAAAAATGTACCATTTTCTCACTCTGCCTCGTTGGTGGATCCCGAGGGGAGATATCTGCTTCTCAAAGGTCATATGGGCTCAGAAGCTATTACTTTATGTAACATCTATGCACCAAATAAGAACACAGTTGCATGGTTAAGAAATACTCTACATACTATACCCTTATTTGCAGCAGGCCTCATTATATTAGGGGGAGATTTTAATCTTACCTTTAACCCTATAATAGACGCCTCATCACATAAATCTACCATTTCATATAGAGCGCTTAAAGGTATACACAGACTCTTACAGGATATTCATCTTTGCGATGTTTGGAGAATTCTGAACGCCGAGGTAAGAGACTACACCTTTTATGCTAATGCTCACAGATCTTATCATAGGCTTGATTATTTACTGGTTGGAAGCAGGTATCTCCCTAGGGTGGTGAAGTCAGATATTTACTGTATTTCCATTTCTGATCATGCTCCTATCACCCTTCTGTTAGAATTCCCAGGCATTCCTAAGAGTGCTTGGACATGGAAGCTTAACCCTACATTGCTAGACTCTGTTGCAACTGTACAGTCTTTTTCAGGGAAGATTCAGAGGTACTTTTCAGAAAACAAGTCCTCTGAAGTGCAACCTTCCTCTATTTGAGAAGCGCACAAAACTGTGGTGAGGGGAGCCTTAGGTGCTTATGTAAAGAAACAACACACCCAACAAATGACCTCACTTTTGCAAAATATATCCTCCCTTGAGCATGCCCACAAAAAATCATTGGCTACCAAGAACCATGAGGAGTTTACCAAGCTTCGTAACTCACTTAAAGACTTGCTTAACGTTAAGGCAGCATACTTACGAGTTAAACATGTCCAATATGCTCATGGTGAAAAAGGAAATAAAATTATGTCTGCTTTGAGTAAAAAGAGATTGGAGCAAACGCATGTTAGAGCTATTAAAACACCACAAGGTGTCATCTCCCAAAACACTTCTGACATTGCTTCTGCTTTCTCAGACTATTACCAATCCCTATATAATTTGAGGCTTCAGGAGACTCATGATTCTGTTTTAGATAGAAGTGCCCGTATACAATCCTTTCTTGATTCTCTGTCTCTTCCTACTCTAGATGAGATGGATAAAGACTCTCTTATGGCCCCCATTCATCTGAATGAAGTCAAATCTGCTCTATTTTCTACCCCCTCTGGAAAGAGTCCAGGGCCAGACGGCCTACCGGCCGTGTATTCTAAAAAGTTTTTTACTGTCTTAGGTCCCCATATGGTCCATTACTTCAATGCATTGAAAGAAGGCACCTTTGCCAGCCAAGCAAGCCTTGGAAGCCCATATTGTTGTATTGCCAAAGCCTGACAAGGACTTAGAACTGACTTCTAGCTATAGGCCTATATCTTTGCTAAATGCAGACCTAAAAGTATGGGCTAAGATTCTTGCTTCACGTTGAGCCTCCCTTCTACAAAAGTTAATATCCCCGGAGCAAACTGGGTTTGTTAAGGGGAGGGAGGGTAGGGATAGTATCTTTAGGGTTATTCAGGCTATAGAATATGCTAACTCCACGGGAACTCAGTTGACTCTTCTCAGCACAGATGCTGAGAAGGCTTTTGATAGAGTAGATTGGAAGTTTATGGAGCTGTCACTGCAGAGATTTGGTCTGCCCAGCAGCTTTATTACTGCTATTTTGTCATTATATTCCTCGCCTTATGCCAAAGTCAGAGTAAACGGAATACTATCCCCTGACTTCTGCATTCGTAACGGGACAAGGCAGGGTTGTCCATTGTCACCCTCCTTGTTTATACTCTGTTTGGAAACATTAATACAGGCGATCAGGCAGAACCCTTGCATTGAGGGACTTTGAGTTAGGAATACTACCCATACTGTAGCCGCTTTTGCGGATGATATGCTGATATTTCTGACCAACCCTAATCGAGCCTTTCCTGCTCTGTTAAAACTGTTTGATGAGTTCGGTGCCCTATCCAACTTTAAGGTAAACCTCTCTAAATGCTCAGCTCTAGGGATTAATTTGCCTAAAGAGGTCCAGGCTATCTTGTCTACCTCATACCCCTTCTTGTGGCCCACTTCTCACATGTCTTATTTAGGAATTAATATAGCACACCAGACAGATCTCTTATTCCAACTTAATTACCCCCTATTGGTAAAAAAGCATCAAACAGCAATTGGCGAATCTAGATATTCCCTTCATGACATGGATAGGTTGTAAGAACTTATTAAAAACTTTTATAGCCCCCAAACTACTCTATCTCATGCAGTCTGCTCCACTCTATCTACCACCACACTTCTTAGCATCAGTTAGGAAAATGTTCTCTGCATTCATTTGGAAAAACTCCCGCCCCTGCTTAGCATATAAAACCCTCACCCTTCCCAAGCAATTAGGCGGTTTTGGCCTTCCAGATATGTCAACTTATTATAGGGCTATCCAGCTTCGCTTACATAGTGAACTGACGAATCCCTATACCCAAAAGTTAGGAATATCGCTTGCTTTACATTTCTTACCTCCTCAAGATCTTGCTAATCTTTGGAAAGTTCCCCACCAGCCCCAGGTTGGATTAACAATACACCCTCTTTTTAAAGGGGTCCTTTATACATGGCAATCACTTGCAAAATCTTTGCATTTGCGAGACTTTCCTCCCCAACAGGCTCCTGCTAGTCTTCTACCATATTTGTTACATTTTGAATATAGGGATGAATTGGGAATATGGTCTCCATTCGGTAAGATGACCATTAAAGATTTATTAGCAAAAGGCTGTCCCCTCTTTGTCCAGTTTAATAGAATCTGGTTTGACTCCCAAGTGGTCCCTGCTCCATTACAGACATTTTTACCTGATGTGTACTCAATTGCTAAACATCGTGCGAAAGGGTGGCAGCTCCTCATGGTATGCACAAATCTTAGAATCTCAAAAGCAACGTAAAGGCCTTATTTCTTTGTTTTATAAGAAGTTACTGGAAGCTAACTGTAGGCAAAAACCTAGTTATCTCTCGCACTGGGAGGGAGATTTGGATATCTCTTTCTCAGATCAGGAAGTTAAATGCATTCTTCTTAATTCCCATGGTATATCTAGATGTATAGGTATGCAGGAGAATTCTTATAAGATAGTAAACAGATGGTACCATACACCAGAGCTCTTGCATACAATGGATTAATCTTTTTCTACTGAGTGTTGGAGATGCCACGCCGATATAGGTTCTCTACTACATATTTGGTGGACTTGTCCAGGTATCTCACCTTTTTGGGGAAAAATCCAATCCTCAATTAATCAAATATGCCATATTAACATTAGCCTAACGCCTTCCTTAGTACTTCACAACCTGTCGAATCCCTCTTGCACCATAAACAAAACGCAGCTTATCATCTTATGGCTGCCAAACTGGTCATCCCCAGCCATTGGCTCAGTACCCTTACTCCTACTTTGGGGGAATGGATAGACAAAGTAAATGACATTTACAGACTAGAGGAGCTATGTAGTTGGACTACAATGCCCCATGATAAATTTGAGACTATTTGGTCACCTTGGGCGGCGTGGCATCTTGGGCGGTCATCAAGCGCCTCCTGTTAAGTTAGGAAGGCACTAGTATTTTGAAAGCTCTTGGGGTGCATTTGATGAACGGTAACATACAATGATATACCCTCTTGGTGCAATTACCTTTTAGTTTTCTTATTTATTTTAGCATTATTATGTTTATTATTATTGACATCACTTTTATTATTGTTCAAACCACTTTTACCAGAAGGCAGTAGTGAGGGAGGCGAGCTCCTGTTCCGCTTTTGGGATTGGATTCCTGGGAGGGTCTTGATGTGGAAAGGGTTCTAAAAAGTTCCTTGACATCTGAATCCTTGTATCTGTTCTTTAAGTTCTGTGAATTGTCCGACATAGCTTGATAATGCCTTGTCTCACCATCTCAGCTTCCATCGGAGCCAAGATTTTGATATAAAAGCTCACTGGATTGTCTCCTGTACCTGGTATTTGTTCAACTGTTCAATTTGTTGGTTTATTGAATATCTCTCATTACTTGGAGCCCCTCCCCATCTGATCTATATTGATATTAATGCTGTCATGTACATGATGTATCAGCCAGTCTAATACAAACTTTACTCAATATGCTCAGTAAAAGAAATGAACAGTACAGTTAGTAGTTTAATTACAGTAGATTGATCTATAATTGTAACAGATAAGTCAGACCATATTTTATTAGTAATCTCCAAAGAAATCCAAGGGGTTTACTTACTTTTTATTGCAACTGTATGTAAGTATAGAAATACAGATTGTTTTCCATCAAAGTAAAAATATTATTTTTTATATAAAAAGTTTTGGTAATAACAAGTAAGTCTTCTTGATGTTGACAGACATAGGGGTACATTTATTAAGACTGGTGTTTTAGACGCCGATCTTAATAAAGCCCCATAACTGGCGGTGGATCCGCCAAAGTAATGAAGAGGCACAGACCTTTCCACTTCTAAGCTAAAACAGGCATAGAAATAGATGAATGAGACTGGCCTGCTGACCCCCCCCCCTTCCCTGTCCATGCCGCACCCACAATTTTAGACCTGACATGTGTGGGGAAAAGTTGCAGATGGCGGAGCAAATAACCGCTGCAGCTCCATCTGCGCCTGAAATACACCTAATTTAATGTAGGCGTATTTCAGATTAGTAAATGACCCCTGTGCTTTCTTAAGAAGTAATATAACTGTTCACTGTATTCAAGTTTGGTTAACTTAATAAACCCATGAAAATAGCAAAAATAAATCTAAAAATAAAATCTTTAAAAGTAGTATTAAAAAAACTCTTTAGGAGCAAGAAATTAAGTCCTTTTAATGCATTTGTCTTCTCCACTGCCCTGTGAATGGCATTCTCTGTTTTTTGGTGCAGAGAAAAAGTACTTTGAGGACTACTTAAAAGTCTGGCTTCCTGCATAATGTGTAGATGGCATTATACTGTATTATTTCTGTTTGCCAGACATGAGTTATGTATCTAAACAGTGAAGATCTCTGACTTCGAGGGTATTTAGAGTAATTGATGTCATACTATGTCAAAGCAATTTAAAAAAGAGAGAAAAGAAACTGCTAAAAGCAGAGTCAAATAGGGTAAAAGCAGGTTCAAAGAACATAGTTGATCTTACAGGCAAAAAACCCTCAGCTCTACAACTAAAAAACAAAATCCCTGGCAGAAATGTTCATATTAATTAATGTCAGACAGTTTGTTCAAGCAATCTGAAATTCCAAGGCGGCAGCAATGAAAGACAGGGTATATTTGTCAAATTGTTTTATTTTCCCACATGGGATGTTATCAGTTCATAAAGCATCATTGTTCTCAAGGCCTGAGTCATCAACATGTCTTAAAGTACCCCCCATGATTTGATGAATTAGGCCCCTTTAGAAATATGTAAAATGATAAATTGTCTCCTTATGAGATGTTACCTATCTCATTATAGCTTAAACAAATGTTAATGGATATATACTAGAGATGAGTGAATCAGTCTGCAACAAACCCAGTTTCTTACGAAATTCCCCAAAATTTGTCCTTAGGTTTGCTTTGAATGAATCCAGTAAAACAGCACCATTTTACTGCACATGTCGGTGGGAAAAACCAGGAAGGAGGGGGAAAAAGGATGCTCATGTGCCCCTTAGAGCAGGGAGGGGGGGGTTGCCCTGATTGGCTCACAGGCTGACACACTGCCTGGATGAGCCAATCAGTGCTGCAGCAGCAGAATGAGTAGATAGCCATTCTGTGTTAGGCTGTGAATAACGATGGATGGGTCTATGCCGTGTCTTCAGGACAGTGTACAGTCACAATCAAACTTCTATTCTAGTGTCAGTGTCAGCTTAAGCAAAGGCAAGAAAGAAGAATAATTGTGTAGAAAAGGGAAAGGCAGGGAAAGCTTTTAGCCAGGGAGGGAGAAGTGATATGCTGAGGCTGTCTGTGCCTGGTAGTGCCTTTTAGCTGCGGTTACTCCTTTATAACACAGCTGTAACTGTTGAACATCAAAAGCAGCAACCTACAAGAACATTTTTTTTCTTTTTTTCCAATTTGAGCAATATTCATTTTTTTCTCAAGTGTTTTGGGGAATAAGCTCAATGCAAAGTATGCAACATCTGTTTGCAATACAGAGGGTAGCGTTTAAACGTTTAAACTAGAGATGAGCGAACATGCTCGTCCGAGCTTGATGCTCGTTCGAGCATTAGGGTATTCGCATATGCTCGCTACTCGCTACTTCCTCTTCCTGCATGTTAGGCGCCTTTTTTTCAGCAAATCAACATGCAGGAGAGTCTTTGGTACCTCCTAGCATCACGTGGGGCCCCGACAAGTCGATAGCAGGGATTGGCTGGCCAGATCAGATGACCTGGGAATATAAGAATCTGGTCCCGCGCTGTCTTCATGAGATTAGGGATAGAGCTGCTGTCTGTCAGGGAGAGTGTTAGGGCCTGAATTTAGATGTTGGTTAGGCAGGAATCACCCACAAAGAACCCAACAGCCCTTCTAAGGGCTACAAGCACCTTTTTTTTGGTCTCCTCCTGGATGCTGGCTGGGACTTGTAGTGCAGCTACCGCCATCTTGGCTGCACACTGTACACAGTGACTGGTGGCAGAAGGGACAGCACGTGGTCCACACAGACCCAAAGGAAATTGCCCAAAGTACTCATTTTTGCTGCTGCTGTACCTTGGCTTGCTGAGATCTGTAGTGCAGTCTAGGGAATACGTTTTTCTGTCATTTCTATACACTACAGTCCAGTGAACAATTATGTAGTGTACTGTACAGTAGCGTCAGTCTAGGGAATACGTTTTTCTGTCATTTCTATACACTACAGTCCAGTGAACAATTATGTAGTGTACTGTACAGTAGCATCAGTCTAGGGAATACGTTTTTCTCTCATTTTTATACACTACAGTCCAGTGAACAATTATGTAGTGTACTGTACAGTAGCATCAGTCTAGGGAATACATTTTTCTCTCATTTCTATACACTACAGTCCAGTGAACAATTCTGTAGTATACTGTACAGTAGCGTCAGTCTAGGGAATACGTTTTTTTTATATATCCTACAGTGCAGTGAAAAATTGAGTGGTTTGCAGTGCAATAGCCGCCGTCTAAAGACTACGTTTTTCCTCTCAGTCATATATACTACAGTGCAGTGCGAAATTGTGTCATGTGCTGCACACTAGCCGGAGTGTAGAAAAAATATGTTTTTCCTCTGTTATATATCCTACAGTGCAGTGCAAAATTCTGTCGTGTGCTGCACACTAGCTGGAGTGTAGAAAATATACGTTTTTCGTCTCAGTTATACATTATACAGTGCAGTGCAAAATTCTGTCGTGTGCTGCACACTAGCCGGAGTGTAGAAAATATACGTTTTTACTCTCAGTTATATATCATACATTGCAGTGCAAAATTCTGTCGTGTGCTGCACACTAGCCGGAGTGTAGAAAATATACGTTTTTCCTCTTTTATATATCATACATTGCAGTGAAAAATTGAGTGGTTTGCAGTACAATAGCCGCCGTCTAAAGACTACGCTTTTTTCTCTCAGTTATATATCATACAGTGCAGTGAACATGCAAAATGTTGAACCCAAGGGCTAAGGGTCGAGGACGTGGGCGTTCAAGTAGTGTAGGGGGCAGAGGCCGTGGTCCTGGGCAGGTTGACACAGTACATGTTGATAAGGGAGCAGTGGAACGCCGCAGAGTTTCACTCCCTACCTTCATCTCGCAACTTACTGGTTCACGTGGTACACCACTATTGAAACCACAACAGTGCGAACAGGTGATGACGTGGATGGCAGACAATGCGTCCAGTAATTTATCCACCACCCAGTCTTCCACGCAGTCAACCCACGCTAGCCAAGGGAGTAGACCTCTGGCTCCTCCAGCTCAACCTCCTTCCCCCCAGCCTGCCCCTATTCCCTGGAAAGTATGGATTCAGATCAGGCATACTCACAGGAACTCTTTTCAGGACCCTACCCAGAGACACAAACCACTGCTCAACAGCAACCTGAGCAGTTGCTCTGTTCCGATGCCCAAAATTTAGAACTTTCACAGGCTGTGGGTGATGAGAGTGTGGACCTAGTGCAAGTAGTGCGTGAAGAGGTGTCGGATGATGATGATGATGATGAGACACGGTTGTCAGACAGTGACGTTGTTGTCAGGGCAGTAAGTCCGAGGGGGGAGCAGAGTGAGGAATCAGAGGAAGAGCTGGTGGATGATGAGGTGACTGACCCGAACTGGGTTGGTAATCCAACTCAAGACAATGCTTCTGAGGGGGAGGCAAGTGCAGCACCAGAACAGGTTGGAAGAGGCAGTGGGGTGGCCAGAGGGAGAAGCAGGGCCAGAGCAGGTAGATCAGCAACTGTTTCACGGAGTCAAGCTCCCGTGCTGAGGCCTAGATGTTTGCAACTCTGGAGGTTTTTTAAAGAAAGTGAGGATGACCGACGGACTGTGGTGTGCAACCTGAGCCACACCAGGATCAGCAGGTGAGCCACCACTACCAGCCTAACCACTACCAGCATGCGCAGGCATATGAGTGCTAAACACCCGACACCACTGCCCCTTCCCCTGTGTCACATGCTGGCTCGGCGAGTCAACCCCCCGCCCAGGACCCCGGCACGAGCGCCTCCCACCCGAAAACTACCCCTTCGCCTCCACGATCCTCCACACTGTCCACCAATGTGTCCCTGTGTTCAGCTGTCATTAGATCAGACATTGGAGCGCAAGCGGAAATAAAGTTCCACCAACCCACATGCACAAGCCCTCAACGTCCACATACAGGGCCACGCTACATTTTAATGTGCTTCGCCTGCTCCCGCAGTGTAACTCGGTCACTCTGTAGTCACAGCCATACAGGGCCACGCTAAATTTTAATGTGCTTCGCCTGCTCCTGCAGTGTAACTCTGTCACTCTGTAGTCACAGCCATACAGGGCCACGATAAATTTTTATGTGCTTTGCTTGCTCCCGCAGTGTATTTCGGTCACTCTGTTGTCACAGCCATACAGGGCCACGCTAAATTTTTATGTGCTTCGCCTGCTCCTGTAGTATAACTCGGACACTCTGGACGAGTCTGACCCTGGGGCCGCTCATGTACTGCCCACACCGAGGATTGCGGGGCCTACTTCGGTCACGGTTTCTCAGACTTATTATGCCTCTTCCTCCAAGCCCTCCTCCTCCTCCTACTCTCAGTTACCATCCATGAGCATGGCGCCTTCAGTCGGTAGCTCTAGGCGCAGCAGAAGTGCCATGGGTAAGCGCCAGCAGGCGGTGCTCAAACTGCTGAGCTTAGGTGACAAAAAGCACACCGCCCAAGAGCTGTTACAGGGCATCACGGCGCAGACCGATCTGTGGCTGGCACCGCTGAACCTCAAACCAGGCATGTATGTGTGTGACAATGGGCGTAACCTGTTGGTGGCTCTGCAACTCGGCAGACTCACACATGTGCCATGCCTGGCCCATGTGTTCAATCTCATAGTTCAGCTGTGTTTTTGGTGTTTCGCCTGCTACCTGCTACCTAAATTTTTGGGTGGATCACCTGCTACCTCATGTAACTTGGTCGCTTGTTGGTGTCACCGCCATGCTGTGTCAGGCTTATGCCTGCGTCTTGGGGCAGGGGATAGGAGAGCAGTGCCAGCATGGGCATGGGTGAAGGACCTTCGTTGAACCCAGTTGGGTGCTTCCCTAACACGTGATGGGCATTTGCCTCGCCCTTCTTGGTCTTGGTGAGCACAATTGCCTTGAGGGTCACCACCAGGCTGTTGCCTAAGAATTTGGGGTAATGGTGGGATTAGGCCACCTCAGAGGCATCCATGCATGCTGCCCTGCTGTTTCCTGTCCATTTCTGTGGTGTTTCCATCATTTTCTGAGGTTTCCTGGTTTTCACCCAGCCTTCCCTAGGCAGAGCCTTGGTCCCCTGCAAAAAATGCTCGAGTCTCCCATTGACTTCAATGGGGTTTGTTATTTGAAACGAGCACCCGAGCATCGGGAAAAGTTTGTCTCGAATTACGAACACCCGAGCATTTTAGTGCTCGCTCATCTCTAGTTTAAAAACATGAAATAATAGTACAAATCTGCGACAGAGCATCTCTATACAGTTCAAGGGTTTTTTTTTCGTGAAAAATAGCAATACAAGTGTGCAATGCATGTTTTACACGGCATCTCCAGACAGTTCAGGTGTTTGTTTTTTATTATTTTTGGAGAAAAAACAATACAAATGTACAACATGTGTACTCCACAAAAGAATAAGCAGATGGTTGGCACTACCCAAAGCACTATTGAAGTCCAGTTTGGCAAGGGTACAAACAGTGTGGGTGCTCAGCGGAGGAAAGCACACATGAAGAAAGTCCAAGGCAATAAGGATATATTCCAAGGCACTCATCCACTTTGTAGAAAATTTGCTTTAACTTCAAAATTCAACTAAATGCACTATGCAGGGAAACGGTATTCCACAAATGCAGCTGGCCTACAGCCGTTACGCATCGTCTGGTGTTTTCTCAAGGCTTATTATTGTGATTGCTATTCTCATGATTTCGCCTTCTTTGTGTGGTGCCAAATCATTAGAAGTATGCTTAGAAGTAGCTAAGTATGCATATGCTCATACAGCTTTCACAATGATACCAGTCACACAAGTTGGTTTCATGGAAGATACTTCTCATCCCCCAAGCAAAAGAGCGTTTATTAAAGAGACAGTCACTCAAATAGTACGTATGACATAGACAAAAGGGGTGTTACTTAAGTAGAGTGATTGGTTGTTTGACACAAGGGGTGTAGTTCAGCAACTTCAACATTGAGTTCATTGGTTAATTTGAAAGAGGCAAATTAACATTCCAATCTTCCCCCTTCCCCTTCTTAAAACAAAGAGTGTTCACGTGACTCACATAGCTAATTAGCTGCCATCTATTGGTCAGAAATAAGTAGTACAGGTTTTACGCAATATATCTAAAGACCTATCTCTCACACTATATGTGTAAAAATATAAAATATGAAATAGCACAGTCTGATAAAAGTGGCATGGAGGGTAAGGGATCTGATGATGATTGTGTGTTGGACAGGACCTGGGAGCCAAATCAGGGTGCCGAGGAAAAGGGTAGTGGCCGCAGGTGCAATGTATAGAGGAGGCAACGTATGACCAAAACCTCCAAAAGAAATGGCAGGGCCAGATCTGCTTATATTGTGGTCAACTGTAAAACTGGTGTTACTAGTAGTACTGTGGTCACAGGAGCAAAACATGCCAGACCAATGTCAAGCTTGGCATCAGCTAGCTCTGTGCGAACAACTCCCATATGGCATTTTTCTTCCACAAGGCTGGTACGCGAAACCACAGGCGTGTGCAAGATCTGTATGATTAAAATAAGCTATGGGCATTCGAACACAAACATAGGTACCAGAGCTCTATTGCAGCACATGAGGCGGCAACACCATATCCTCTTAAGAAAATACAACTACTGTAGGCAGCATTCCCAATTGGAACAAGTCTGCCCTCCTTCTCCTGGTCTTCAGGCCAGCCCACATCCCCAAGCAGTATAGTGTCCTTGTCATCATCAGGTTCTTCTTCTCCTACTAAGATTCCTCCACCTCCTTGCCCTCCACTCCATCCTGAAACATCCATAACAGAATGTGGCAATGAAAAAACTATTCAGTTAGCTTGTCTATAAGCTGAATCCCCACCTGGCCAAATTTCGGGAAGTGCAGTAGCTGCCATACCATTTAGTAGAGTGTGCTCTCACTTGGCGGAGAACATGGGTTGCTCATTGCAATTGTCCCTATGTGGCAAGATGCACACCTTGGTGGAGCTGCTATTATATGCATGAACAGTACATGTCTTTCATGGTCCAGTGGGTCAATGTGTTTTGCAGCAGAGGCGAGGCAGCCCCCAATAATTTTTCTAGTCTCATTCAAGAGACACTTTTGCTTTCTTCCGACAATTAAAGCTCTGAACCAGGACATATCCCCGTTTTCACCCAGGCAGGCCCTCTGATATAAAATGCTCTGATGCTCTCCCTTGTCCTGCGCTATATTGCAGAGGGCAAAGGCTGTTTATTTATAGTTTTTTACACTGCTAGGTGAAGGCTTCCGCCTATCAGTGTTCCCAGTGATGTCACTGGCACTAATAGTCGGGCTTTAGCGCTGCCTTAGCCGTTTTACAGGCTAGGGCAATGCTAAAGCCCTCCCATCAGTGCTGGTGATGTCATTGGGCTCACTGCTAGCTGAAACCTCTGCCTAGCTTACCTATGGAGAGCCTGTTATGTCAACGGATCTCCATGAAAAGACTTTTCACAATTCAGTGCAGGGCAAAGGCGAGCATTGTGGCATGAAATGCTCTGATGAAATTATCAGAGGTCCTACCTGGGTGAAAACAGGGATATGTCCAGGTTCATCTCTGAAACTGGACACCCTTTTAACAATTGTGTGTGTCATATGGGCAGGCAATCTGCTCCTATATAAAGGCATAAGCTTTGGAGGCTTGGTCCCAACAAGCCATGCTTTCTTCAGACAAGTAGCACTTAGATGCATATGGAGAAGAGGAGAGGCGCTGGACTCTACATAACTTCTGTGCATCCTTTACTGGTCTAAATCTCCGCCAGCTTCTTTGCTGGCATTAATTTAGACAATTTTCTATGTCTAAAACAGGCATAGAATATTATAAATGAGACAGGCCTACTGGCCTGCCCCTTCCTGGCCTCCACCACGGTCTCTTTTTTAGACTTGGCATGAGCGGGAAAATGTTGCAGATTGCGGCACAAATAACCATTGCTAAATTTTGGATGCTTGGTTCCCCAACAATCCACTATTATTTTTTATACCATAACACTGTGTATAGTTAAACACCATCTGTCCCAGATAAAGGACAATTTTTGGAAGCTTTAGATAATGAAAAAGCTTAGCACATGCAACGGCATGGCCTGCTTTTAAACAGGTTACTCAGTAACACAGTTAAACATGCATTTACCCATAGCTATGTATGTCAGTATCACTCTGACATTATTTAATATTGCTGTCATTGCGTTCCATAATTTTGTGAGGAGGGGAAATAAAAAGCAAAAATTCATAAAAAATTTAACCAAAAGAGAGTCTTTTCCTAAACATTCTGAGTTTTAGGGGGTTAGAGGGTGTTATATCCTATTTCCAGGGCAATAGGAGTTACTTTGGCCTAGGTAGAATCAATTTGGGTCTGAGCCAAACTTTTAATAAAAAAATTCCGCAAACTGGAACCAAAACGAATCTCAAAAGGTTTGCTCATCTCTAGTTAAGGAGTAAGTAAAAGAAAAGATTGTTTGTAGATCAGGTAAATGTTCTCTGCAGGAGCTGGGATAGGTTGTCTTTGTTAATAAAAATACAACTGTTTTGGATCCATTATTTAAACATGCTAAAAACGTATGGCTTGAATGTGGAATTTAAAATCACGCCTGCAAATATGGATTAAGACTTGCCTTCTAACCTCCCTTCTCCACTCCTCATGGACTTAATATGGATATCTAATTTATGCTATTATAGTTTGTACCCTTACTTATGCCTTTGCTAGTAAAGGTGTAGATGGGGGAAGACACAACATGGAATTTTTTTTAAATAAAATATTTAAAAGATTATAAATCTAAAATATTACCACACACTAGAAATGAAGTAGCAGAAATGTACTTTAATTATTAAAAGTGCACAATCTGCTACTGTTGTGAATATTCATGTAATCGATTTTTACTGTGGATTTACTTTTTGCTTGTTTGTTCGCTGGACTTATTAATACATACATAGCTCCAACTGCAGCATTTAGATACATATTGAATTAACTTAAAAGCTGTGGCTTTGCAAAAGATGAGAAAACATTGTGGCTGTGTAAAATTAAGTACAAGGCTTTACTGATGAAATAACCTGAAACTGCATTATCCGCCAACCATTTCAGGAATCCATAGGTTGGAAATTCTTTAGAATCAGAATCCCTTAATGCAAGTTTATTTCTGCCTTTCTGGATCTCTAAAATATATTTTCTGTTATAGAGAACTTCCGAAAGCACAGCTGAGAGACTCTAACCTGATAACAGTTCTATACCAGTGCTGCCCAGAGATATGAGAGAGACTCCCTTATGATACAAGAACTGCCAACCAAGTATTGAACTTGCCAAGAAAAGGTGATAAGAGTCAAAGCAAAATCAGAAAATGCCTAAAGAAACATAAAAAAGGTGCATTAGATCTCTGTAATAAACTCAGGGAACAATTTATGACACATGCCAAGAAGTTTTCCAGCTGCCTGCAGTCCGGGGAATAAAACTGTAAAACCTGAAATGATCCAGTTGAGTCAATAGTTTTTTTTATTGCTGCGATATAGTTTTATTTCTAAATTTTGTTCTAGCTAGTGTATAATTCTGCAGTTTTAATAATTAAAGCAAATCATTATTACTGTTTTGGTATTTGAAGAAAGCAATACTTCGGATTGATGGGAACTTTTAAGAAAAATGTTGCAGTCAATTTTAACCATAAAGATCAAATTTATTTTTAATTTCTTTCCACCACATTCGGACAGTCAAAACTTTTTAATGTTTAGTTTCATGCAGTTATAAGCTGCTTTGTTTTTTAGTGGCACAATTTGTAGTTTTGTGGTACATTTTTTCTTACTGTTTGCTTTGTTAACTTCAGACATATCATGTAAAAAAAGTCTATAAATGTATTATCCGGGCAAATGAAATTCTTCATTCAAGCATGACTCAACATACTAAAATAGCAAATACCAAATCTTTTTATGCATCAAATATAATAATAGATGATAAAAAATTGTAAAAATAAAACTGAAGAACAATTAGCTATTACTTATTAGTCAGATGTTTTTCAATATATAATTGAAAAAAGTGCTATAGCTTTAAATGCTGCTGCAGGACTGACTGAAAATGGCTGGCAGCCTGACTGAGTTAGGCCCCTTTCACACGGGCGAGATTTCCGCGCGGGTGCAATGCGTGATGCGAACGCATTGCACCCGCACTGAATCCTGACCCATTCATTTTAATGTGGCTTTTCACATGAGCGGTTTTTTTCACGCATCACTTCTGCGTTGCGTGAAAAACGCAGCATGTTCTATATTCGGCGTTTTTCACGCAGAACTGGCCCCATTGAAGTGAATGGGTCTGCGAGAAAATCGTTTTAACGCATGGTTGCTAAGAGATGTTGTTTGTAAACATTCAGTTTTTTCGCACGCGCGTGATAAACGCATCAAAACGCTTCGCACCCGCGCGGAAAAAACTGAAAGAACATACGCAATCGCAGTCAAAACTGACTGCAATTGCGTGCGGATTTGGTGCGGATGCGTGCGGATTTTCCTGAACGCATCCGGACCAAATCCGGACACGCTCATGTGAAAGGGGCTTTACACAATGGCACACTACACTGACTTTGTCATGCTCCTAGCTAAAACCTACATTATCTATGAGTCTGTCAATTCATGAACTGTAACTAACTAGCTATCATCTCACTAAACTCTTCTTGGCACTAAATAGAGATGAGCGAGCATGCTCGTCCGAGCTTGGTGCTCGTTCGAGTATTACGGTACTCGTAAGTGCTCGCTGCTCGGACGAGTATCTCGCCCTGCTCGAGGAAATGGCAACTTCCGCATTGTGCATTTTTGGCGCCTATAAACTCAGCCAATCACAAGCCAGGAGACTCTGCGGTACACCCAGCATCACGTGGGGCCCTTACATGTCGATAGCAGGGGTTGGCTGGCCTGATCAGGTGACCCTGGAATATACTAGTGACTGGCCGCGGTGCTCGGCTCAGACCAGATGCTGTCTGGATGTCGTTAGGGATAGAGCTGCTGCGTTTCAGGGAGAGTTATAGGGCCTGCATTTAGTTCTTTGTTAGGCAGGAGTGATCTCAAAAGAACCCAACAGCCCTTCTAAGGGCTACAAGACATTTTTTTTTGTCTCCTGGCTTGGCTGGCTGGCACTGGAAGTGCAGCTATCGCCATATATAGCCCTTTTTTTATTGTTATATCTGTGATACAAATCCATTTCATACAGCAGTGTGGAACCATTCTGTGTGTCACAGTTCAGCTGTCCACTCACTACAATCCGTATTTTCTGTCCAGGTGACACTTTTTGTACGTCACTTAATTAAACCAGACTGAACAAGTTTGTGGGTTTCAGTACACCAGGCCCATTTATTTTTTTTTTTTTTTTTATATAATACACTTATATACAGAAAATGTTGAACCCCAGGGCTAAGGGTCGAGGACGAGGGCGTGGGCATTCAATTACTGTAGGGGGCAGAGGCTGTGGTCCTGGGCAGGGTGAGACGGTACCTGCTGATGAGAGAGCAGGGGAACGTCGCAGAGCTACACTCCCTAGCTTCATGTCTCAACTTACAGGGACACGTGGTACAGGACTGTTGAAACCACAACAGTGCGAACAGCTGATGTCGTGGATTGCGGACAATGCTTCAAGTAATTTGTCCACCAGTCAGTCTTCCACGCAGTCCACCCACGTTACTCAAGGGAGCACTCCTCTGGCTCCTCCACCTCAACCTCCTTCCCCCCAGGCTGCCCCCTCCCAGGAAAATTTGGAATGCGATCCGGCATACTCTCAGGAACTGTTTTCTGGACCCCTCCCAGAGTCACAAACCACTTCTCAGGTTGCTGCTGACCTAGTTCCCGATGCCCAAGTTTTCCAACTGTCGCAGTCTGTGGGTGATGATGATGATGATGACAATGTTGACTTAGTGGAAGAAGTTTGTAAAGAGGTGTCGGACGATGAGGAGACACGGTTATCAGACAGTGGTGAAGTTGTTGTCAGGGCAGGAAGTCCGAGGGGGGAGCAGACTGAGGGGGAGCAGACTGAGGAATCGGAGGATGACGAGGTGACTGACCCAAGCTGGGTTGATAAGCTGAGTGAAGTGCTTCTGAGGCGGATGCGAGTGCTGCACCAGAACAGGTTGGAAGAGGCAGTGGTGTGGCCAGAGGGAGAAGCAGGGCCAGAGCTGGTGCATCAGCAGCAACTGTTTCACGTAGTGAAGCTCCCGTGGCGAGGCCAAGATGTTCGCGAGTCTGGAGGTTCTTTAAAGAAAGTAAGGATGACCGATGGACTGTGGTGTGCAACCTGTGCCACACCAGGATCAGCAGGGGTGCCACCACTACTAGCCTAACCACCACCAGCATGCGCAGGCATATGAGTGCTAAACACCCCACTCAATGGAACCAAGGCCGTTCACCACCTCCTGCGGGTCACACCACTGCTCCTTCCCCTGTGTCACTTGCTGCCTCTGCTAGTCAACCCCCTGTGTCACTCGCTGCCTCTGCTAGTCAACCCCCTGCCCAGGACCCCAGCACGAGCGCCTCCCACCGGAAAACCACACCTTCGCCTCCACGATCCTCCACAGTGTCCACCAATGTGTCCCAGCGCAGCGTTCAGCTGTCTTTACAGCAGACGCTGGAGCGCAAGAGGAAATACAGTTCCACCCACCCACATGCCCAAGCCCTCAACGTCCACATCTCCAAATTGCTTAGCCTGGAGATGCTGCCCTATAGGCTGGTAGAGACCAAGGCCTTTCGTAATCTCATGGCGGTGGCTGCCCCTCGGTAATCGGTCCCCAGCCGCCACTATTTTTCCCGATGTGCCGTCCCAGCCCTACACCAGCACGTGTCACAGAACATCATCCGTGCCCTGACCAACGCTGTTTCTGAGAAGGTCCACCTAACCACGGACACGTGGACAAGTGCTGCCGGGCAGGGACACTATATCTCACTGACGGCACATTGGGTTAACTTGGTGGAGGCTGGGACCGAGACTGACCCTGGGGCCGCTCATGTACTGCCCACACAGAGGATTGCGGGGCCTACCTCGGTCACGGTCTCTCAGACATACTATGCCTCCTCCTCCGACCCCTCCTCCTCCTCCACCGAATTACCATCCGTGGGTAGCTCTAGGCGCAGCAGCAGTGCTGTGGGTAAGCGCCAGCAGGCGGTGCTCAAACTGCTGAGCTTAGGTGACAAAAGGCACACCGCCCAAGAGCTGTTACAGGGCATCACGGCGCAGACCGATGTGTGGCTTGCACCGCTGAACCTCAAGCCAGGCATGGTTGTGTGTGACAACGGGCGTAACCTGGTGGCGGCTCTGCAACTCGGCAGACTGACACATGTGCCATGCCTGGCCCACGTGTTCAATCTAATAGTTCAGCGGTTCCTCAAGACATACCCCAATCTGTCTGATTTGCTCACCAAGGTGCGCCGCATCTGTGCGCATTTCCGCAAGTCCACCACAGATGCTGCCACTCTCAGGGCAGTGCAGCGCCGCCTACAACTGCCCGCTCACCGACTGTTGTGCGACGTGCCGACGAGATGGAATTCGACATTAAACATGTTATCCAGAGTTTACCAGCAGCGCAGAGCGATTGTAGACTGCCAGATGTCAACTTCCACCAGAACTTGTAGTCAGGTCAGTCAGATTCCTCAAGTCTACAATGAGGAGTGGACGTGGATATCTGATATCTTCCAGGTGTTTAGCAACTTTGAGGAGTCAACACAGATGGTCAGCGGCGATGCCGCCATTATCAGCCTCACCATCCCGCTGCTTTGCCTGTTGAAATACTCACTGCTCAGCATGAAGTCGGATGCTTTGCGCTTGTCACAAGAGACGGTGAAGGAAGATACATCGCTTGATAGCCAGAGCACCCTCCGGTCTGTTTCTCAGCGCGAATCGGAGGAGGGGGATGAGGATGAGGAGGAAGAGGAGGGGAATGTCTGCGAGACAGAAGAGGGTACCAGTGCTCAGTCCTTCTTAACTCTTGAGCGTGTATGGGCTGAAGAGGAGGAGGAGGAAATAGAGAGTCAGGCCAGTGAGGAGAGGGAATTCTTGCATGTTGGGACTCTGGCGCACATGGCAGACTTCATGTTAGGCTGCCTATCCCGTGACCCTCGCGTTAGAAGCATTTTTTCAAACACCGATTACTGGGTGTTCACTCTCCTGGACCCACAGTACAAGCAGAACCTTTCCACTCTCATCCCTGCAGAGGAAAGGAGTCTGAGAGTGAATAGATATCAACAGTCCCTGGTGCACAAGCTGAAACAATCCTTCCCATCTGACGCCGCTAGCGGCAGAGGGCATGGTTCTGTGGGCCAAGTAGCGGGGGAGAGGAGGCGAGCAGGCAGCTTGTCCAGCACTGGCAGGGGAACGCTCTCCAAGGCCTTTGCCACTTTTATGTCACCCCAGCAAGACACTGTCACCTGTCCCCAGTCTAGGCAGAGTAGGGGGGAGCTGTACAGAAAGATGGTGAGGGAGTACCTAGCTGACCATACCTACGTCCGTAGCGATCACTCTGCTCCATACAACTACTGGGTTTCAAAGCTGGACACGTGGCCTGAACTGGCGCTGTACGCCTTGGAGGTGCTGGCCTGCCCTACCACTAGCGTGTTGTCAGAGCGGGTATTCAGTGCAGCTGGTGGCGTCATCACCGATAAGCGTACCCGCCTGTCAACTGACAGCGCTGACAGGCTGACGCTTATTAAAATGAACAAAGCCTGGATTTCACCGGAATTCAAATCTCCTCCGGGGGAAAGCAGCTAAAGATTTAAATAACTTATCTACTTATAACTTCTCTACTCCTCCTCCTTCTTGTCGTCTTTGCCTAACGCTGACCCAAAAAACGCCATTTTTTAGAGGTCCAACTGGCACTCTTTTACCACAATTTTTCAGGAGGGCCCCCTACAGGCCCTCTCTTCAAACAATTTTTCCGGAGGTCCACCTACAGGCCCTTTCTCCAAACAATTTTTCCAGAGGTCCACCTACAGGCCCTCTCTCCAAATAATTTTTCCAGAGGTCCACCTACAGGCCCTCTCTCCAAACAATTTTTCCGGAGGTCCACCTACAGGCCCTCTCTCTAAATAATTTTTCAGGAGATCCACCTACAGGCCCTCTCTCCAAACAATTTTTCCGGAGGTCCACCTACAGGCCCTCTCTCTAAATAATTTTTCCAGAGGTCCACCTACAGGCCCTCTCTCCAAACAATTTTTCCCGAGGTCCACCTACAGGCCCTCTCTCCAAACAATTTTTCCCGAGGTCCACCTACAGGCCCCTCTCTCCAAACAATTTTTCTGGAGGTCCACCTACAGGCCCTCTCTCCAAACAATTTTTCCAGAGGTCCACCTACAGGCCCTCTCTCCAAACAATTTTTCCGGAGGTCCACCTACAGGCCCTCTCTCCAAACAATTTTTCCGGAGGTCCACCTACAGGCCCTCTCTCCAAACAATTTTTCCAGAGGTCCACCTACAGGCCCTCTCTCCAAACAATTTTTCTCTCTCTCCAAACTATTTTTCCGGATAGCTGCCATATACGGTATTAAACTGAGAAGAATACATAGAACACATGCCACACTTGATCGAGCTCATAATTGACAATTGTACCGGTTGATGCTAAATTTTTAAGTTGGGGTCCTGCGTCGTCATTCGAACTCCATCCGGCTGTTGTCACCACCACACACGCTAGCCCAGGGGGAACTCCTCTGGCTTTTCCAGCTCAACCTCCTTCCCCAGCCTGCCCCCCACCTACAGGCCCTCTCTCCAAACAATTTACCCGGGTAGGGGACGTATTAGATTTTGTACTGATTTTTTTTTGGTTCTTCTTTTAATTGCCTCCTGCGATAGACGGGAATCAAACCCAGGTCAACTGCTTGGGAAGCAGCTATGCTCACCACTTTACCACCAACAGCCACAGCAACTGATAAGAACAGATACTAAACTTGATGTCAGCCAACATTTCGACAATCGATAACCCGAAACGGGTCCGCCATCGAGCCCGGTGTTCGGCCACCCTGAACATTTCACATACTCTGACCGAGTCTGACCCTGGGGCCGCTCATGTACTGCCCACTTGAAGGATGCTTCACCTCCTGCTACCTCAGTCTAACTCGGTCACTCTGTTGTCACCGCCATGCTGCGTCTGGCTAAATTTTTGGGTGGCTCACCTGCTACCTCATGTAACTTGGTCACTTGTTGGTGTCACCGCCATGCTGTGTCAGGCTTATGCCTGCATCGTGTGGCTGGGGATAGGAGAGCAGTGCCAGCATGGGCATGGGAGATGGACCTTCGTTGCACCTAGTTGGGTGCTTCCCTATATATTCCCACCATGCCAGCCATGGGTTGTACATTAACTAATAACAGGGAAAACAAATAAAATATTTTACAGAAGGGTCAACTACAGACACTCCTAAACAATTTTACATGAGGGAGTGTCTCCCCGTCTGCCATCGTGTTCGGTCAGGCTGTCAGTAGGTACACCACCTCTGTTGTCCGCAGAAGCGGCCACTATGAGGAAGGCTACGGCGAGAACATCCCCTTTTCAATTGAGAGCAAGTGTAGAATTGTAGGAGGATGACACTTTTCTTCCGCATTGGATTCACCTTACCCTTTATCATTGCCAGACAACAGTTAGTGAAAAAGTAATTGGCAATGATGAAGAAAATGTAACGGTGCAGTGGACCGTCTGTGACGCAAAACCTATATATTCCCACCATGCCAGCCATGGGTTGTACATTAACTAATAACAGGGGGAAAAAAATATTTTACAGGAGGGTCAACCGCAGACACTCCTAAAAAATTTTACATGAGGGAGTGTCTCCCCGTCTGCCATCGTGTTCGGTCAGGCTGTCAGTAGGTACACCACCTCTGTTGTCCGCAGAAGCGGCCACTATGAGGAAGGCCACGGCGAGAACATCCCCTTTTCAATTGAGAGCAAGTGTAGAATTGTAGGAGGATGACACTTTTCTTCCGCATTGGATTCACCTTACCCTTTATCATTGCCAGACTACAGTTAGTGAAAAAGTAATTGGCAATGATGAAGAAAATGTAATGGTGCAGTGGACCGTCTGTGACGCAAAACCTATATATTCCCACCATGCCAGCCATGGGTTGTACATTAACTAATAACAGGGGAAAAAAAATATTTTACAGGAGGGTCAACCGCAGACACTCCTAAACAATTTTACATGAGGGAGTGTCTCCCCGTCTGCCATCGTGTTCGGTCAGGCTGTCAGTAGGTACACCACCTCTGTTGTCCGCAGAAGCGGCCACTATGAGGAAGGCCACGGCGAGAACATCCCCTTTTCAATTGAGAGCAAGTGTAGAATTGTAGGAGGATGACACTTTTCTTCCGCAGTGGATTCACTGCAATGCAGTGGATTAAATGCAAAACCTATATATTCCCACCATGCCAGCCATGGGTTGTACATTAACTAATAACAGGGAAAACAAATAAAATATTTTACAGAAGGGTCAACTACAGACACTTCTAAACAATTTTTTAGGAGGGTCAACTTCGGACACTCCAAAACAAATTTTTTGGAGGCTCGCCTACAGACATTTGACTGCTACCTCAATCTAACGTGGTCACTTGTTGGTGTCACTACGCTGTCACCATGATGTGTCAGGCTTATGCCTGCATCGTGAGGAGGGGGATAGCACAGCAGTGCCAGCATGAGCAGTGGTGTCACCTGCAGGCGGTGATGGACCTTCGTTGCACCTAGTTGGGTGCTTCCCTAACATGTGATGGGTATTTGCCTCGCCTTTCTTGGTCTGGGTGAGCACAATTGCCATGAGGGTAACCACCAGGCTGTTGCCTGAGAATTTGGGGTAATGGTGGGATTAGGCAGCCTCAGAGGCATCCATACATGCTGCCCCTGCTGTTTCCTGTCCATTTCCGTGGTGTTTCCATCATTTTCTGAGGTTTCCAGGTTTTCACCCAGCCTCCCCTAGGCAGAGCCTTGGTCCCCTGCAAAAATGCTCGAGTCTCCCATTGACTTCAATGGGGTTCGTTATTCGAAACTAGCACCCGAGCATCGGGAAAAGTTCGACTCGAATAACGAGCACCCGAGCATTTTAGTGCTCGCTCATCTCTAGCACTAAACTATCAGTATTCTGTGTTTAAAGATAAGATTTCTTTTCTTGCTCTTTTTCTCTCAGATGCCTTGTGACAGCAATGTATAACCCCAGAAAAAATATCAAATTCCAATTCCATTATTATGTATTCACTCAATGTGTCCACATACCTGCAGTGATGTTATTAGATATGCCTCTCTGTACCTGCTGTTAAATTCAATGGGGCTCTGTAATTTTTATGCCATGACTATGAGTAGGTTGCACACTTGCAAACATGTAGGCTACTTGGATTTAAAAAAAAAAGTGTCCTTAACGTTTTTGAATTTTATTCCCAAGTACTGCATGCTTTACACTTCTGAAGTTCCTGGTTGGGCTCATATAGTACTTATGACAAGAGTCAGTATAGTCCCTCCTGATTGGTGGTGGCTGACTGCAAGGCAGTATGGGCATTCTGTCTTCATCTTCCTTGCCCTGCTGTGTTAGCTTCTGATCTGCAAGTTGGTGGATGACATATTGAATGATTCATCTGAAACTAGCAAAAGATTTTTGGGTAGATATTTCTAACAAATTCAATTGGTTTAGACTCGATTTGGTGATTTGTGTTGGCAACATACTTGTCTTTTGAAAGTACATTCTTGGCTGTTCTTAGCTTTGAATATGTACAAAGCCAGATCCTTAGTTTGGTATGGAGAGAAGAATTATACTTATCCAGGACCGGGCCTGGATGATTTTGTGCCAGGTCATGGCAACATTGAGGAGGAAAGATGATGCTCTCATCTGTGGCCATACAACTGGAAAAAAGGAGAGCATTTCTTTCCCACTGTGGTTCCAGCCACTACCACCAATGAAAAGGCTGACTAAGGGGTTGTGAGGGAGGGACTGTAAAGATGTCATTGCCTCATCAATGAATGTAAACATGATGGACCAGGAGGAGTGTAAGGGAGGGGGGTAGTGTCATGAAGTGTCAGGGACAGAGGGAAGAAGGGTGAGAATGACCTGGGAGCTAAGCCTGCCTGAGCTATCTGGTTCCAGCATTGCATATACAGTTACATGTACAGTTTCCTAGACAATTTAACCAGCTCTTACAGTTCAGTGGAAGACTTGAGGAATTGGGTGACAACAAGATTGAAGACGTGTGCCATGAAAGGCACATGGGTCATCCCTCCCTCATGCAGTGTAGACAAAATGTTCTTCCCATTATCAGTAACCATGGTTCCTAGTGTTTGATTTCTTTCTTAATGATGCCAAGCAGTTTTTCCACAAAGTGGCTGAGTTTACCAAGGCTAACCAGGTGCGGAACCATGTGAAAACACCTAGCTTTTCATAGGTGATATGCTGGAGGATCACTGTGAACTGTTCCTACATTGGAGGGTGAGAACAAGGTGAAGGCTCAGGAGGCAGAGGAGGACATTGATGCAGAAATCCCATGATTACAATGCAGAGGCGGCATTGCCATCACCTGGCCAAGTTGCTGGTGTGCCTGGTCCAGAACCACATTTACCCAGTGGGCTATGAACGACATATATTGTCCTTGACCATAGTTGCAACTCCATACTTCAGCGCTGACGTGAACTCTACAAGACACCAAGAGGCCCAAGGACTGGCCCAGCTTCTGCTCAATGTAAGTGTGCAGGTCTGGTACAGCTTTTTTTGAAAAGTAATGTCAGCTTGGGAATCTCCACCTTGGGTGGGCACAAGCCATCTGTTCTCTGAAATGTGCAGGGTCAACTCAATGGAAAGAAGAAAGGGAGGGACTGTAGTTCCAGCAACTTGGCCAGGTGCACATTTAGCTTCTGTGCCATTGGATGAGTGCACGCATACTCTTGTCTTTTAGTAATCGCGTTGGTGATCGATTGCTGTTGAAACAAATGATGAGGAGTAGGAGGAGCATCTTGAGCTATTAGACGATACAGAAGTCGATGGAAAGCTGATGTTGCCGAGCACTGACTGCTGGAGACACGGTTCAGGCCTATGGGAGATGCAGCGGTTGCTACATCAGGCTGTAACACTAAATCAGTGGCACAGTTTTCCCATGCCACTTTATGGTAATGCTCCTTGTGTCGACACAGGGCTATCATGTCAATATTAGCATCCTGGCAGCGTCTCATTTTCTGTCCACATATCCTGCATACTGCCACGCTAACATCCCCCTGCGACTTTGTATGAATTTTTTCCTCAATCGCTGCGTGATGCTTGCGTGCCGCTGCTTTTATGAACCCATGCACTGCTAGTGTGTTCCTCACAGGAAGTCTCCTGAGTTGCAGACAGTGTACCCTCCCGCATTTGGCTGGAGATCTCCCACTGCTTCCACCCTGCTGTCTCACGGGCACCTTCTACTCATGCTGCCACCCTCACTTTGGATGATGAAGAGGCCCCCTCCTCACCCCACTCCCAAGAGCAATAATCTACATCATCTACATAGTTTTCTTTCTCACTAATGTCACCCTCACCTGTCTCTTGCATACGTCCCTGACCTCTCGCAACATGTGCTCCTACTTGACTGTTATCATTGGTAGTTCCATGCCTAGAGTAGTCTGCAGCTTACGTCTCCTCCATGTCTGTGCTTGCCTGTAACTGCTGACTGTCCTCACAAAGCTCATCCTCTCTGAAAGATGAAGCAGAGCTGGCGGCATACATGGCTAGCAGAAGGAGCAGTAAAAGCAAGAGGCAGGTTTAGGACAGGTAAGGGCACAGAGGCAGTTCTTGGTCCATGCCAACTAAGCTTAATGTTAGAGGAACCTACAGATTCCTAGCTGTGTGTATCTGTGTCACTTGAAATTATGTTGATGTTGTGCTGCTGCTGCTACTTGTGTTGGCTACAGCAACAATTTTGCCACTGTCCGTTTCTTTGGAGAGCACAGGCAACTATCTGTTGGCCATAGTATACAGTAACTGAATCAGTAATGTAACAGATTAAGTGTGAATGGTGCAGCAGGTGACTATAATAAACACTGCAATATATTAGACCACCTGTAGAGACTGAGTCTGATGCATTGTAAGTCTATGTATAACAGAATAGATTAAGTATGAATGGTGCAGCAGGTGAACGTGATAAACGTGGCAATATATTAGACCTCCTGTTGAGACTGATTCTGACACACAGTAAGTCTATATATAAAGGAACAGATTAAGTATCAATGCTGCAGCAGGTGAACAAGATAAACACAGCGATATATTACTATTTGTTTATATTTTTATACTGCTAGGCGGAGGCTTCCACCTAGCAGTGTTCCCGGTGACGTTATCGGCACTGATGGGCGAGTTATAGTGCTGCCTTAGCCATTTTACAGGCTAAGGCAGCACTAAACGCCGTCCATTAGTGCCAGTGACGTCTCCAGGCTCACTGCTAAGTGGAAGCCTCCACCTAGCTTACCCATGGACAGCCCGGTATATTACCAAATCTCCAGAAAAAACCCTGCGCGAATCAGCCTTGATGCTCATGTCAAAGGGGCTGAATGGGGGAAGAATAGGATATGTTGGGGTTCACCTATGAACCAGGACAACCCCTTTAAGTATGAATGTTCCAGAACATGAACAAGATAAAGATGGCAATATATTGAGACTGTTGAGACTGAGTCTGACGCACAAGAAAGTCTAAGTATAACAGAACAGATTACGTATGAATGGTGCAGCTGGTGAATAAGATGCACAGGGCGATTACACTCAGCCTGCACTGTCCCTGAAGTCTCCTTATGCGCTCCTTATGCTCTTCCTGCAGTCTCAGAAAACTTTCCCTATAGTCTTCCTGCACTGTCCCTGTACTCTCAATTAGAGATGAGCGAATCTATTCGCCGCTTCGTAGATTCGTATCGAATCTTGGGATTTTTCAGCTGCGAAGCGAATCCGAATATTAGTCGATTCGCTTCGGCTTTGTACGCATTCGCTACGTAGTTTGTCCTATAAATTATACGCAATTGCGTACGAATTAGTTACTGTATACGCTGTTGCGTACGAATTCAATTTAGTAGCGATCTTTTACTGTTCGTTCGTTTATCGTGCGCAAAAGCCCGGGGAGAAAGCTGTCACCTGACCTAGTAGGCTGGGTTTGCTCTGATTGGCTCAGGCTCAGTAAGCCAGTGACACTTCATTTCTGCTGCAACTGCTGAGGCGAGCAGAAGCACTGTTGTGAATTTGTGAAGTTCAGAGACACTGTGTTCTTCTAACTGGGGTGTAATTGTAGTGGGAATCTATCATACATATATCAGGGATACTGCAGGGCCAGGTCAGGGCTAGTGAATAATCAGGCAGGGAGAGAGAGACAGGGAGAGACAGGGACAAAGACCAGCTGCAGGGCCACAGAGTGAATTAAATAATCTTTGGCATGGATAAGCAAAAGGGGTCCAGTTCCAGCCAGACTTTGAGCTTTAAAAAAAAGGAGAAGGTGGCACAGGGCAGCGCCAGCAGTGCCAAAAGACATGTAGCCGGAGCATCTGCTAGTAATATTCCCAATACTTGGCCGTTGTTCCACCGGGCTAACCCACCAAGGCGCAACATTGTAGTGGAGGAGAAAGCAGATGAAGTACTGGAGTGGATGGCACGCTCATCTCAGTCTCAGCCGGATGATCTGCTGTCATCTGCTGATACAGTGTCCATATGTAGCCAGGGGTCAGACTCGTCCTGCTCCACCATTCCACTCAAGCAAACCCCGTCATATTCTTCCACCTCTCGGGCTTCAGTGTTCCCTCTTAGTGGTGTCCCTTCAGCAATTTCTAGGAAAAAAAGCCACCGAAGCCCAACTTATAATCCGGCGGTTATAGAGGACAGCCTCCCTGAGGATTTCTTAGAGGGCAGTCAGATTTTGGACTGCCCAGAATTGTCAGTTGGTGGGGATGGGGAACAGCCTAATTTGCAAAAATGTGTTGTGGAGGAGTCTGATGAGGAATCTGATGTGTTAGGCCGGAGGACCTGTGAAGCGGAGGAGGATTTGAGCTCAGAGGAGGAGGGTGGTACTAGTAGTGGCAGCAACAGAGGGTAGAGGCGAGTTAGGCCCACGGCTAGTGCTTCCCTGGAAACTAGCGAGACCCCAAATATAGTGGGGCTGGCACAAGGAAGTAAGCGTGCGAGAAGCTTTGCCAGCTGTGGAGGGCGCACGTCGGGTATGTGGAAGTATTTTACCACTCTGCCGGGGGATAGCAGTATGGCCACGTGTAATTTCTGTAAGCAGAAATTGAGCCGTGGGAAAGCCGCAAATGTTGGGACCACTGCTCTGTGGAACCATTTGAAGCGGCGTCATGCAGGCAATTTAGAGCAGCCCAATAATAGTAAAGAGCTGGTTACTTCTCTGGGGGTCCCTTCTGTCAGACAGGCCGCATCCAGGGTCATAACTCAGCCCGCATCCCGGGGTGTAAGTAGTACAACTCATCGTCGCCCAGTGCGTGCATGTCTCCACCTCCTCTCATTCGGCAGCTGTCCATTGCCGAGTGTGTGGCCAGGAAGCAGTTTTACGCCACAAGCAATCCGACAGTGCGCAAACTGAACGGTCACCTGACAAAGTTGCTGGCTTTGCAGTCTCTGCCGTACCAGCTGGTTGACTGCCCAGCTTTTAGGGAGCTAATGGCTTGCGCTCAGCCACGCTGGCAGGTCCCTAGCCGGCATTACTTTTTAAACAAAGCTATCCCTGCCCTTTACTCCCACGTGGCAGAGAATATTGGACGCTCCCTGCAGCTGTCTCTCTGCAGCACGGTGCACGTCACAGTGGACACCTGGAGCAGTGCTTACGGCCAGGGGCAATACATGTCCTTTACTGCCCACTGGCTGAATGTATTTAGTGGCAGCGAGGCAGGAACACCTCAGCAACCCAGTCAATTGCTGTTGGCACCTCCACGTGCTTTCCAGCCAGGATTGCAGCAGAGTACCCAACAACTATCCGCTTTCACCTCCATGGGCAGTCCGCCTGCTGGAGCGTCAGGGCAGCGAGTTAGCCGCACTCCTTCATATCACATGTGTCAGGTGAAACGCTGCCATGCAGTGTTAGACTTAGTTTGTCTTGGCAGTAGCAGCCACACAGGCCAGCACTTGCTGCATTACATAAAGCAGCAAATAGCGCACTGGCTGACTCCACGTCAGCTGGAAGTGGGCAAGGTAGTGAGTGACAATGGGACAAATATAGTGGCAGCGCTGAACCTGGGTCAATTCTCGCATGTTCCCTGTATGGCACATGTGCTAAATCTAGTGGTGCAAAGATTTCTAAAAACATTCACTGGCCTGCTCACAGTGCTGGCAAAGTCGGGGAAGCTTTGCACTCATTTTAGCCATTCATATGTATCTTGGCACGCTCTGCTGGAACTGCAACGTCAAAACGGTCTTCCGCCACACCGCTTAATAGGTGACGTGGCGACCCGGTGGAATTCCACTCTTCATATGTTGCAGCGACTCCTAGAGCAGCGTAGAGCAGTGGACGATTTTGTCCAGCAGCAGCCAGAATCTTCCAGCATAGGGAGCAGGTGCGGCTTTGATTTCCGGCAGTGGAGGCTGGTCCGAGATGCCTGCACTGTTCTAAGGCCTTAGAAGAAGCCACCAAATTGGTCAGCCGGGACAGCTGCGGTGTGAACGACGTAATTTCAATAATATTTGTGCTGGAAAAGACACTCACGCTCATGCAGCAGGGGGCAATGGGGGAAGGAAATCCTGGTCATTTGTCTACCTGCCACCATGCTGTCACTGTAGGGGAGCCCCAACGCCAAAGTTCCCTTGTGGAGCAGGATGAGGATGAGGAGCTTCAATTAGAGGAGGGGGAAGAGGAGGAGGATTTTAATGAGGGTGATGTTGATGACCAGGAGGAGGAGGAGGAGACACAGGTGGAGGATGAGGATGATGACACTTTCAGGGACACAGCAGTTTCTCGGAGAGAGGCTGAGGTGGAAAGAAGTGGCCTCTCAGGCACGCTGGGCAGGATGGCGAGTTGTATGCTCACATGCTTACGCACTGACAGGCGTATCCTAAACATAAGGCAGACTGACGAATACTGGCTGGCGATGCTTCTGGACCCGCGGTATCAATCCATCATGGGGGATTGTTTTCCTCCCCAGGAAAGGGAAGAGAAATTAGTCTCATTGCGGGAGAAGCTATGTAGTAACCTGGCCAGAGCTTTCAGCCAGCCCCAGCCTGCTGCCAGCAGGTCTGAGAAGGAGGTCTGGCCGAGTAATCCACCTTCTGCCACAACCAGCAGCAGACAGTTAAGCCTAATGAGTATGATGCAGGAATTTTTCTCTGCAGGCTCCCAACTGCTACAGCCAAGTGAGCAGGCCCAGATCACCTGCCTCAATGAGCAGGTTCAGGCTTACCTGCAGTCTGGCTCACAAAGCCTCTTCTCAGACCCCCTGGACTTCTGGGCAGGCAGATTACAACAGTGGCCAGAACTGTCCCACTATGCACTAGGGCTTCTTTCCTGCTCAGCCTCAAGTGTCAGCCTCAAGTGTCAGCCTCAAGTGTCATGGAGGGTTTTTAGTGGGTGACGCCCAAAAGGACAAATCTGTCACCAGGCAGTGTTCAAAAAAATACCTTTTATAAAAATGAATAAAGGCTGGATTACATCCGAATCCGACGCAAAACTGTACTTTTTTCACATACTAGACCAGGATACAAGGGATTATTACTCCTATAATCCCTTGTATCCTGGTTTTCTGTGAAAAACAAGATGTGTGACGTCACCCCCACAGCCCCGGAAGTGCCTGAGCGCGCCGACATTTTGTCAGTGCCTCTTCAGACATCCGAGAGAAAGGAGCTCCATAGATAGAGAGGGAAAAGAGATAGATAGATAGATAGATAGATAGATAGATAGATAGATAGATAGTCAAACAAGTAGATAGATACAGGGAGAGATAGAGAAGAAATAGAAAGGGTTAGTGAGAAAAGCAGGAGAGAGGAAGAGAAAGCTAGATATAGAAGTTAAGGTGATAGATAGGGAAAGAGGCTGAGAAAGCAAGAGATAGGTAGAGATAGGGAGAAGAAGTCAAATAAATAAAAAAAATTGTGACATCTAGGGAGAGATAGGGTGAGAAAAAAAAATAGTGAGAGAAAAGAGTCAGGACAGGTAGCATTCCTGTTCCGTGACCGTACACGCTACACGTTGCTGCTCAGCTGGGTGCCGTCAACCCCGTTTAGCCGCAACAAAAAAAAGTTTAAAAAAAGTTTTAAAAAATTAAAAAAATAAAAATAAAAAAAGTTAAAAAAATAAATAAAGTTTAAAAAAGTATAAAAAAAAACATAATTTAATTTCCCCCCACATAATAAAAATATGTCCAAGCGTCCTACTTCCAGCACTTGCCAGGCAAGGAGTGCAACACCAGGCGGTGAGGGTAGGAGAAGTGTCCGCACCAGGCCCGGTGGCAGCCGGGGTAACAGGCGTGGCAGCGGGGTGCAGCTACCCCTGACGGCCACTGGTCAAGTAAGAACCACACAGCTAGCGGTTATAGATTGGCTTACCCAATCCGCCCAAAGCTCCCAAACGAGGAGTCAGGCATCGGCAGGATCATCCGACACCACCCTTACATGGGACGGTCAGCGAGAGTCCTCTGCCCCGTCCCCTGTTATTAGAATGCCACTCTCCTTTGGGGCACCTTCTGCCAGGGAACTCTTTGCAAACCTTGATCTGCCCTTGGAGTCTCTACCACTTTTTAGTGATGAGGAGGAGGAGGAGGAGGAGGAAGTCCACCAAAGTCAGCGGGTGGAACGTACGGAGACTCCAGAGGAGAAGCTACCAGGCAGAGATCACCCTCTCAAAGCCTTGGTCCTGAGAGGGCACCCTCAGGCAGCAGTGGCAGTCAACAGCCAGCAAGACCCCCCGTGGCTGTCAGCAAACCACGGTCCTCAGTCGTCTGGCAGTTCTTCCGCCTGGGGACAGATAAGCATATCGCTTTGTGCCTGCTGTGCAATGAGAGGGTCAGTCGTGGTAGGGGTGATAATCTCGGGACAACATCCATGCAAAAGCATATGGAAAGGCAACACCAACAGGCCTGGAAGAACCATGACCCCAATACCACCTCCTGTCAGGATGCACCATACACTGCAGATCCCATCATGCAGCATCCTCTCACTGGAACTCAGGGCTCGTCAGCCTCAGTTGCCAGCAGCAGCACAGTGTAACTGCCATGTACACCGCTAATGAGGCAGCAATCCCTGACTGAGTCCATGGGCAGACGTCAGGTGTATTCCAGCAGCCATCCCATGGCCCAGAAACTGACCGGACACCTGGTTAAGCTGCTGGTGCTTCAGTCCCTGCCCTTCAACCTCGTGGACTCCCAGCCTTTCAGGGATTTCATGGCTGTGTGCGCACCCCAGATGGCGAGTCCCCAGCCGCCACTACATCTCTGGAAAAGCTGTCCCATCACTGCCACAGTTATGTGCAGAAAAAGGTGGGCGACTCATTGGGACTCTCGGTGTCCAAGAGTGTGCACCTGAGTGCTGATGTCTGGTCCTCAAATTATGCCAAGGGCAGTACATGTCTGTTACTGCCCATTGGGTCAACATCCTCCCAGAAGACCATCAGGAAGTTGGCCCATTCTTGCCACTGTCACCTCCACGTGCTTTAGGGGGCCAGCATCGGGAAGCAGAAGTTCTGCCTCCATCACCTTGCAAACATCCGCCGCTTCTACTGCAGTCCAACCTGCCCCGGTGTCTTACCACCGATGTCAGTCCGGCGCTCTCAGGCTGTCCTCCATTGGTGAGCCTGGGTGAACGGAGACACAGGTGGGCAGGAGCTCCTCCGGACCATCAGGGAGGGGTAGATCAATGGCTGACGCCCACGTCAACTAACGGTGGAAGTGTGGTAGCAGACAATGGAGGAACATTGTCTCTGCAGTGCAGCAGGGAGGGCTGAGTCATACACCTTGTATGGCACATGTGATAAACCTCATAGTGCACAGGTTTCTTCGATCATTTCCTGCACTACAAGACCTTATGAGGATGTCACGCAGAGTGTGCAAACACTTCAGCCACTCCTACACTGCAAGGAACACCCTGCTCGGGATCCAGAGACAGCGCAGTCTGCCCCAACATCGGCTAATCTGTGACGTGCCAACACGCTGGAATTCTGCCCTCCATATGCTGGACCGCCTGTACGAGCAAAGGTCAGCCGTTACAGACTACTTCATTGGCCAATCAGGCAACTTCACGCCACACTGCGACTTCCAAGTCACACACTGGGCAGGTGATGCGTTGGAAGTCTGCCAATTTGTTGATCCCTTTTGAGGACGCGACTTTGTTGTTGAGGCAGGAATGACTATGGGATCAACTACATCATCCCACTCATCCATGTTCTGGAAAGTGCACTGAAAACCATCATCAGCGAGGATTCCCAGGCCACCACTCCGAGGCTGAACATCGCCTTGAGCCCAGAGATGGATGAAGTGCAGATGGAGAGTGAGGAGGAGGAAGATGTCCATGCCCAGCCATTCCACACCGCCACCTGGCTTCTCTGCCTCTCACTCACAGGAGGAGATGGAGGATGAGGTGGAGAGGAACGGAGGAAGACCCCCAGCAGACCCTCGAACTATACCGAGGACAGTGTAGAGGAGAGGCGCTCATTGTCCTTGGTGCAGATGGGAAGGTGCCTGCGGGAGTGTCTGAGGAGTGACAGCCTGATTGTGGACATCCGCCAGAGGGACCAATACTGGCTGGCCGGCCACCCTGGTGGACCCTCGCTTCCGCCGCAAAATGGCTTGAATTTTTTCCGCCATCAGGAGAGGAGGCAAAACTGGGGTACTTACCGGACCTACTCACCGACAGCTGGTCTCTTACTTACCATCAAGACCAGCCAGGTTCCCAGACAAACATCCGCTCGGGGGGAACCAGCGCGCTCCACTAACCACCACCACTAGTGGAGGCGTGAGAAGTCGCTACAGCCTCCAATCGCTGATGAGCGATTTCATGAAGCCAGCTGCTTAAGAAGGGACACAACACCGGACTCATGGCATTGACCAGCATGAGCTCACCCACCAGGTCACTGCCTACCTGGATTGTACCTTGCCCCAAAGTGTCACCGACCCCGTGCAGTACTGGGCAGAGAAACTGGGACATTTTGGCCTCAACTGGCAGAGTTTTCTTTGGCTTTGCTGTCCTGCCCAGCCAGTAGTATAGCGTCAGAGAGGGTGTTCAGTGTGGCGGGTAACATCGTAACACCGCAAAGAACGAGGCTCTCTTGCCACAGTGTTGAGATGCTGACTTTTAATAAGGTTGAATCGTGCCTGGATTACATCGGATTATACCACCCCCCTGCCTGATGTGAATGACTAAGTCATCAGTCACCCGTCTTGCATGGCAATCCGTGTGTCCAAGAAAATGACCTTAAGTTCCCAAATATGTGCCCAACGTAAAAATCCGTAATTTAACTTATTAAGTAATGTTCACCCCTTAGACCCCCAATTTAAAAAAAAAATCACCTTAAAAATTCCTACTTTCATTCTGATACATTTAAATAAACAGAACCCCATCTCCAAATTTAATGCACATGGTGTGTTGGCCATTTAACATCTCCACACCAGCTTAATGCCTCACACCAGTGCACCGTCCAACCCATACCGCAAGAACAGTACCATCCCTAAAATAATCCCACGACTATGCTCACAAAGTGGGGATTTCACCTTTTGTGAACTATAGCCGTGGGGTTCTATCCCTGGCACCCGTGCCAAGGAACGACTACTCACTGTTTTTGTGAGCGGGTACTAACTGTTTCTTGAGGTATTTTGTTTGATATCAAGAGAGTAGTAAAATCTCGCACCGCAAATCCCGATGGGGTTCTTCTCTGTGCGAATGATTTAACGTCTCTCATGCAGTCACGCGTGGAATAAGGCTGTCTATGGGGGTATATATCACGGAGCTGCTGTCCTTCAGCTGTGATATAAAAAACCTCCACAGTTAGTTACAGCAACAAACAGTTGCTGAAAGGCAGGTTAACTTGCCTTATTTACGGGTGCCTTTACAATGGGATGCTTTTTTGGGGTTCTCTGCTGCCTAAAATCCACAGCGCATCGTGGCTGATTTTATGCCACCTTCAGTACTATGGGGCTGGACGCAAATACCCAGTTCAGCGCAGAAACTGCGTATGTCCGGACGGCACCATAGTACTGAACGCCGTTTGGTGAACGGTGTAAAATGCCCTGTGGATTTTACTCAGCAGACCCGCAGCCCCCATGTGTAGGTACCCATAGGGTGAGGTTTTTTGGAGTGACTTACAGAGAGGGCGGGAAGGTCACTCCCATACCCCATCAGGGGTTTTTTCCACTACCCACTTTAAAAGATAAGTTCAGGCAATTAATTACTTTCAGTGCCCTTACTTGACCCAGAAACTTAGGCCCCATTCACACGAGCGTAAGTGAATGGGGCCATATCTATCCGCAATTTTGCGGATAGATACGGCCCCATTCACTTACGCTTGTGTGAATGGGGCCTTATAAATTGCCCGGAATTATCCTTTTAAGCCAGCTGGTGACAGCACAATAAAAACACCAGGGCGCTGCACTCGGTTAGGACATCAAACTGGTGTAACAAAGATATATATATATATATATATATATATATATATATATATATTATGTCTTGCCAACAGCCATAGGCCCAGATTCAACAGGTTTTACACCAGAGTAGTTGCGATTTGTCAATTTGTAAAGCGAGTGCCAGTGTGGTGTCTATTTTTTGAAAATTGGACACGTATTTTTGGATAATGGAACTAGCATAAAGCCTTATTGAATCTGTGCCTTTTTAAATGTCCTTTCTTTACCTCATAGATTCTGTGGGTGAGGTTGTCTGTCTATTTCACCGTATCCGTATCCTACTAGACTAGCTGTAATGTTAGAGGGTTTTTTTTAACGTTGACTGTCCTGTGCTGAACTCAACATCAACATTTTGTCGTGTATAAAACTGATTTTACAAGCGTGCATATTCTTACTTCCAACTTCAGTTCTCTGTACTAGGCCCTTCTGGGTCCAAAGAATACTGCTCCTACTAATGCCCCCACCGTCATTATCTATTAGAAACATACTGGGTGCAATCAAGTGCTGCCTCCTCCTCCTCAACTTGTCTCTTTCTTAACCCTACTGGTTCACCACCAGGCCCTCAAAAATAATGTTTTTAAGGGTCTGTTCACACCAGGCCATACAATAATGTTTAATGTTGTTCCACACCAGGCCTTCTAAATAATGTTTTCAAGGGTCTGTTCACCACCAGTCCTCAAAATAATGTTCAAGGGACTGTTCACCACCAGTCCTTCAAAATAATTTTTTCAAAGGGTCTGTTCCACACCGGCTTTTTAAAAAAAAAAATTTTAATAAAATTTTTCACGGCATCTTAACCCACAAATTTTAAAGAAAGCAAACAGCCTCTCTAAAATTTAAGGAAGGCCAACGGCCCTCTAAACTCAATTTTAATCCAGGGAAAACAGCCTCTCTAACCAAATTGTTAAGAAGGCCAACAGCCTCTCTGAAAACCCAATTTTACCAGGGCAAAGCCTCTGTAACCGAATTTTAGCGTGTAATATAACGTGTGTTTTTGAGGTTGACGCTTATCAAGATGACAAGCCTGGATTTCCCCTGACTTCACTACTCCCCCACAGGAAGTGGTGAACGCTTTGGGTATTGGATACACTGTTTTCTCATGTAGGCCCTCAAACAAATGTTTTCAAGGTCTGTTCACCAGCAGGCACTAATCATAATGTTTTCAAGGGTCTGCTTCACACAGGCCATTCAATATTTAATTTCACGGGTGTGTCGATCCCCCTTTATGTGTAATAAAAGGTATCGGAGTGCCTGTTCCTTATAAATTTTGGGCAGACTTGTACTTTGTGCATAGGCTTTATGAGTGTATGAGCCCATGACAAGACAATTGTTCCACCATGTGAATGAGGCCCTTCTTTTACCCGGTATTGGAGCCTGTTCCGTAATTTGTGGCAGCACTTGTGCCTTACGTACAAGTCAATATATTTTCCTAAAAATATTTTTTCACATTATGTCACCAAGTGAAAGGTTTAAAAAAATCAAAACACAGTTTTCTTAAAAATTATTTAAATAA